>MU270005.1:10000-277500 GCA_021432705.1 Caranx ignobilis | reverse complement strand
CCCCTCACACACACACACACACACACACACACACACACACACACATCATGGTATTAATAAATCACTCATCAGTGAGTTCATGTCTTCATGTCATGACACATGATGAAGCTTTGTCTCTAAACATGTGAACATGAACCCACTGTAGCTTAGTATAAATAACTATGTGTGTGTGTGTGTGTGTGTGTGTGTGTGTGTGTGTGTGTGTGTACTCAGGTCTGAGTCAATGTCACAGAGGTTTTTAAAGTGAGGACTCAGTGGCGCCACCTGCAGCTGATCTACAGCAACTTGCCAGCTGATCCAGGTCCAGAGAGGAGGAAACTGTGATGTCATAACAAACTTATGATAAAAAACATGAGGAAAATCAAAGACTAAATGCGCACACACACACACACACACACACACACACACACACAGTCACCTGCAGGCTGCTGTAGGTGGAACAGGTGAAGCAGCTCTAAGTCCAACTAATAGGATCTGTCTGCACACACACACACACACACAGTGTAAGCTGAGCTCTGTGTGCTGAGGATCAGTTCACTCGTGTCGAAGTGTTGAACAGAGGGACGATGGGACGACTTGACAAACCCAGAAAACACAACTGACCTCTGAACACGGTAAAAGCCCATGGTGTGTGTGTGTGTGTGTGGTAGAAAATGTCAGCAGTGACTGGGACTGTCGAACAACAGTTTGTTTTGTGTGATTATCCCTTAATATAAACCTCTGTGTGTGTGTGTGTGTGTGTGTGTGTGTGTGTAGGTGTCATGGACGCTGAGGATCCGTCTCCTCTGCGGCGCTTTGTCATAGCAAAACGTTCAATCACATCCATCTTTGATCAGCTGCTGGACTTTGTGAGAGATGGCTCTGCCTTTGTAGATGGTCAGAAACACACACACACACACACACGCACGCACACACACACACACACACACACACGTACTGAGTTGTTGCTCAGGTGTGTGCAGGTGCAGTGAACCTCCAGGTGTTCAGTTCAAAGGTCGATAACTTCCTCACCTGACTGAGAGCTGCTGTCAGTTAGTTTGTTCAGTTAGCATGTTCAGTTAGCATGTTCAGTTAGCATGTTCAGTTAGCCTGCTCAGTTAGCCTGCTCAGTTAGCATGTTCAGTTAGCCTGCTCAGTTAGCCTGCTCAGTTAGCATGTTCAGTTAGCCTGCTCAGTTAGCCTGCTCAGTTAGCATGTTCAGTTAGCCTGCTCAGTTAGCATGTTCAGTTAGCATGTCACAATAAACCTAAGAGTGACAAACACCCAGTGACAGTGAAACCCCAGTCATCTCCATGTGATGTGCGAGCAGCAGGTGAACTGACCTTACCTGTTGTGTGGTGATGATGTCAGAGGCGTGGCGAGGCGCCGACCTGGGCCAGGTGGCTGTGGAGGAGCAGAGTCTGGAGATGCAGAGCTGTGCCACCAAACTGTCGACCATCAGAGAGGTTCTGCTGCGGAGACACATGAAGGTGGCATTCTTTGGCAGGTCGGTGTCAATGTGCGTTTATTGATCTGAATTTACATCAATCAATCAAATACTGTTTGATGCAGCGAAGCATTTCCTACGTTAACGTGTTGAACATGAGAACGTCCTCATACTGTTATTAGATACAGCATCATCTGAAGGGCAGATCTATGAGAGGATCTAAAACCATCTCAGTGTAGTTCTCCATCTCCTCTCAGCTTCTCTCTGGAGCTCTGGTAACAACAGGTCGGTGTCAGCCAATCAGAAGAGAGGAGGCTCTGAGCCTCTCTTCTGATTGGCTGACTACTTTCTGTGATGCAATAAAAATGGACCAGATTTCAGAATAAAACACTCAGATAAACGATGGTGGGTCCAGGTGGTGGGCGGGGCTTGGTGATTTCTTTGTTGTGACATCAGAAGGTCACAGAAGGTTCTGACGGCTGGTTTTAAGGCTCAAACCTGCAGAGAAAAGGGAATCTGACACACAAAGAGTTTCACTTCACAGTCAATCAATCAATGATTTAATAACTGATTGATAATATCTGCAGAGCCCAGGAAGCATCTTTGAACCACACTGGAGAAGATGAAATATTTTCAACTCATCAATTGATCAACTAATCAACACGTCCTGAAGAGACAGTGGCGTGATAAAGCTTGGTGCGTGTGTAGGTCGTGACCTGAGTGTGCTCAGTGGCTGGACGCCTGCTCTG
The DNA here is from genome assembly GCA_021432705.1 of Caranx ignobilis. Taxonomy (NCBI): domain Eukaryota; kingdom Metazoa; phylum Chordata; class Actinopteri; order Carangiformes; family Carangidae; genus Caranx; species Caranx ignobilis. The sequence goes on along the minus strand of MU270005.1, from coordinate 275,325 downwards.
ATTGGTGGAGTGTGGTGCAGCAGATAAACTGATCTATGAACACACCAACAAACTGTCATGTCAGACAAACTTTATCTGTGATTCAGCAGCTGCTGCACCATCGCTCACGACATCACCAACACTCAGCTGTGATGATGTAAAAACTGTCAGATGATGCAATCAGATGGATGATGTAATAGTTCCTCAGAGTTTCCCTATAACAGCAAGCGGCTGCAGGAGATACTGACTCTGAGTGAAGCTCATTCACAAACATTAAATATGTGGTGACATCATCTCTGTGGGTGAGAGGTCACCTGCAGGTCACTGACTGAACACCTGGGCCCGTATCCACCAGGAGTCTCAGAGTCCTGTCACAGAGCTCCTGACTCAGCCCAAACATTCCCAGCAACGACTCTTCAGAGTGATTCAGGAAGTTTCTGAGAGCAACTCTGAGCAAGAGAGGGGGCGGAAACTTTGATCTTAGTGAGGAGGCGTGGTCGACCCCGTTGCTAGGTATGACTCATTCTTTTTTAAGCTCTGATTGGTTGTTAGACAAAAGGAGGGGAAAAACCCAAACACACTCGTAGTGATGAAGTGACAGTGAAATCCTCCGATCACAGAACTGAAATGATCTTATGTCATGAACAACTTAACAAAGTTCAATAAAGAGTTTGAACATACAGACTGGTGCAGTCTTCACATCGCACAGCAAATTAATGTATCGTTGTCCGATCAATTACATCAACAGCACTGGAAAACCTGCCGTGTCCATGAACGTCTGTTTGTGAGTCTGCAACGTGTGGACATCCAGTGGAAAAGAACAAACAGCGCTACAAGACAAAGCTGTGAAAAGCACTGTAACTGACAGATGGTTCTGACAGTCATCGCTGCTGCATCGATGCATTTGTCCAGTTAAATATTATAATGGTGCGATTCCCTTCAGTCCTGCTGTTACTGTGGTATTTCACAGCAGGAGGTCGACCACAAACATTATTCCTGCACAGAGTAATATGAGGCGTTTCATTAAATCACTGTCATTCAGTGTTTGGAGAATAATACTCTGACCTCTCTGTCCTTCTGCCTTTTCCTCCTCTGCTTAAGAAAGATCCTCGGCCTCTTCACAGTCCTCCTCCTTCCTTTTAACAGTTTGCCAGCAGCAGCTCCATCAAGGGCTCAGGTGCTTCGTGAATAACCTTTATCTCACCGAGGGAAAATGGCGTCGGCTACTTTTAGTCTTAGGATTCTTTGTGAATATGGGCCCTGGTGTTCTATCAAACTTTCAGGTGGCAGGTGAGGACAGAGGTGACAGGTGAGGACAGAGGTGACAGGTGATGACAGAGGTGACAGGTGATGATACAGGTGATGACAGAGGTGACAGGTGATGATACAGGTGAGGACAAAGGTGACAGGTTAGGACAAAGGTGAGCAGCAGGTCAGCGTCTCACCTGGTGTCTTTGCTGGTTCAGGACCAGTAACGGGAAGAGCACTGTGATCAACGCCATGCTGAGAGACCGAGTGCTGCCCAGCGGCATCGGACACACAACCAACTGCTTCCTGCGGGTGGAGGGGACGGATGGAGACGAGGCCTACCTAACCACAGAGGCATCCAATGAGCGGAGGAGCGTCGCTGTACGTCACAGAGAGGCCTTAAAGGGACAGACGCACATTAAGGGACAGTCATTTTCACTTCATTATCACTTTGTTTTCACTTTAGTATGACATCACTGTGACCTCATTATGACCCCCCCCCAGACTGTGAACCAGCTGGCTCACGCTCTGCACATGGACCCCACCCTGGATTCTGGCAGCCTGGTCAAAGTGTTCTGGCCCAAAAGCCGCTGTGCTCTGCTGAGGGATGATCTGGTGCTCATGGACAGGTAACTGTCTTCACCTGTCCAGGCATCTGTCTCACATCACTGTCCCTGAAATTAGACTCAGGACCATCTGTAACTTTTGACCTTTGACCTAGCCCTGGGACTGACGTGACCCTGGAGCTGGACAGCTGGATCGATAAGTTCTGTCTGGACGCCGACGTCTTCGTCCTGGTGGGAAACGCTGAGTCAACGCTGATGAACACAGTGGGGAGATGACCTTGTTATCTGTTTATTGATGATTGATTATTGATTATTATCTGTTAATGACGTGTCTGATGTTTGTTTACCTCTGTTCTCAGGAGAAACTTTTCTTCCACAAAGTCAGTGAGAGAATTTCAAAACCAAACATCTTCATCCTCCACAACAGATGGGACGCCTCGGTGACCGAGCCTGAGTACATTGACGAGGTGTGTGTGTGAACCTGACTACCATCAAACCGCCGCTCAGCTCCCTCTCTCTTTAGGAAGCCTTTATTGTGAAACAGGAGCAGGAAGTGCTGGTGGCACTGACATGCTTTTATTTTGTGAAAGAGAAACTTTAACAAAGTTACCTGTGTATTGCTGGTGTCACAGCAGATCCTGGCCTGTGATTGGCTGACAGGTGTCCTGTGGTGCATTAGAGGGGTGTGTGATGACAGAGGCTGAGGTCAGTGTAGGACTGAGTCCCCCCCCCTTTCTGCCAGGTGAGGAAGCAGCACCTGGACCGCTGCGTCAGTTTCCTGGCTGAGGAGCTGAGGGTGGTCGGACTGGACGAGGCTCCGGGGAGGATCTTCTTCGTCTCAGCCAAAGAGGTCCTGAGCTCCAGGATGCAGCAGGCACAGGGCATGCCTGAGACAGGTGAGACAGGTGAGACAAGTGAGGGACAGCAGGAGGACTCTCCTCTCATTAGACAGACTGAGATCTTTCCTTTGTTAACTCTCTAGGCTAATGTCAGGTGTATTTAGCCCCCCCCCACAGGTTGACAGGCTATGTGAGTCACCGTTCAATAGATTGAAACACTGACTATTTGTTGTTGATGGTGATGAACAACATCCCAGAAGGCATCTCTGTGACTCACCTGAGCGGACTGAACTTCCTGTCTCCTCCTGCAGGTGGCGCTCTGGCCGAAGGTTTCCATGACAGACTGAGGGAGTTTCAGAGGTTTGAGCGGACATTTGAGGTACAGGTTTGATGCCTCACCTGAGTGATGTGTGTAACAGGGCTGGGGCTGTGACTGCTGGTGACCTCTGACCTCTGACCTCTGCAGGAGTTCATCTCTCAGTCTGCAGTGAAGACCAAGTTTGAGCAACACACGGTCCGAGCCTGGCAGATCACTGAGGCCATCAAAACCGTGATGGACGCCATCAACATCGCCTCCGCTGACAGGAAGTGAGGGACACACACTGACTGACTGTCCACTAATGTCTCTGTGTGTCTGCGTCTCACTTTGACCTCTGACCTCTGACAGGATCTGTTGTCTGGAGGAGCGGGAGGAGCAGAGGGACCGGCTGGACTTTGTCCGAGGACAGATTAACCGTCTGACGGACAACGTCAAGGACAAGATCAAGATTCTGACAGAGGACGTCGCTGCAAAGGTGAAGGAGACACTTCACAGCAGGACTGAGACTTTGACACTGAGACACTGAAACACAGAGACACTAAGACCGAGACACTGAGACTGAGACACAGAGACACTGGGGTTGACACAGAGACTATGATGCTAAACAGTAAACAGTGTCTCTAACCCACGATGAGCAGGTCCTTTGTCTCAGCAGGTTCGACATTCTGCTGCAGTTTCCCAGTGAGCTCGTCCTCATGTCTAACAGCAGCTCTTGTCCTCAGGTGTCCTCAGCTCTGTCCGACCAGATCCGGTCTCTTCCCATCGTGGTGGAGGAGTTCAGAGCCGACTTCAGCCCGACTCCAGAAACTCTGCAGCTCTACAAGACTGTGAGTGCTGCGGTGATACTGTTAGCTTAGCTTAGCATAAAGAATGGAACCAGGGGGAACTGTTAGCCTAGCTTAGCATAAAGACTGAAACTAGAGGGAGTTGTTATCTTCGCTGACTGTGGGGACTGTAAGGGACAGTGTTGAGCACGTGTTATAAATCCTCTGACCTCCAGTTTTAGCAGCTCAGGACAAACTTAGCTTAGCATCACGTCAGCCTGCTCCTTCAAAACTGTTTCTGACAGAGAGGACCCAGTTCACCTGATCACACCTGAACACACACAGTAAACTGGATTTGGAGTAAAGCAGATTAATCTGTCTGTTGTTAGTCTTTCTGAGGAAACAGTAAGGTGTGTGTGTGTGTGTGTGTGTGTATGTGTGTGTGTGTGTGTGTCTTCAGAAGCTGCAGCAGCACGTGGAGGAGCGGCTGGTTGGTGGTTTGTCTCACCGTTGCTCTGTCAGTGTCCTCAGAAACGTCACAGATGCCCAGAGACAGATGATTGGTAATGGCAGCATCATTTCCTGTTTGTCAGCATCACTTCCTGTTTTTCAGTCATGCTCTGTTCACCTCTTTGTCACTGTCTGTCCTCAGACAGTGTCCGTCCTCTGCTGTCTCTCTCCGTCCAGGAGCAGCTCTCCGCTCCCTCCTCCTCCTTCGAGTTAACCTATGACCTTGGCCTTGCGGCCCTCTGTGCCGACTTCCAGGAGAACATTGAGTTCCAGTTCTCTCTGGGCTGGACCGCCCTCGTCACCCGCTTCATTGGAGTCGCCAACGCCAAGCGTGCGCTGAGCGCTCGTCCGCAGGTCAGACGACGCTGTGATGTCAGTCCACCTTAAAGCTGCTGCTTCAGAGGACACCTCACTTCCTGTCTCCTCTGTCTCTGCAGGAAGACTCCACCCTCAAAGATGAGATGATGGTTTCCATAGCAACAGGCCTGGTGTCAGTCACCTCCCGCGCCTCCATGACAGTGCTGGTGATTGGTGGAGTGGTATGTCTAATTGGTATTGATTAATTGGGTGATTGATTGACGTAAAAAACAAGGAGGTTCAGACACTGACAGAAAACACAGGTGTCCTCAGGTGTGTGTTGTCGCCGCAGGTGTGGCGTTCAGTGGGCTGGCGTCTCATCGCTCTCTCCCTGTCACTGTACGGTCTGCTCTACCTGTATGAGAAACTCACCTGGACGGACGCCAGCAGGGAGCGCGCTCTGAAGAAGCAGTTCATGGAGCACGCTGCCCACCGCCTGAGAGCCGTCGTCACCGCCACCGGCTCCACTTGCAGCCAGCAGGTGTACAAGTAAGACCCCACCCCCACCTGACACTTGTAGTCAGTGCTGACACGTCTGAGATCAGGTGAAAGGTTAATGGTGCGTGTGCTGCAGGGAGCTGTCGTCCACCTTCAGCCGTCTCACTCAGAGAGTCGACCTGAGCGAAGCTGAGCTGGAGGGAAACATCCGACAGCTCAGCTTCAGGATCCAGAGGCTGGAGAACATCCAGAGGAGGTCCAAGGCCTTCAGGTCAGAGCCGCCACGCCACGGCCCCACCCACCCTCTGTGACATCATCATTGCATGACTGCGAGTGAGCTTGTCTGATCTGTGTCTTACAGGAACAGAGCCACGGAGCTGGAGACTCAGCTGGAGGTCTTCTCAGTTCAGTACCTGCAGTGACCGTGGCCCGCCCCGCCCCCTGCCACGCTCACAGAGCCAGAGCCCCTCCCACAGCTCAGGTGGTCACCTGCAGCTGCACCTGAGGGCAGAGCCATCTCTGACAAACATCCATCATCTCAGCACTGACAGGAAGTGATCACTGCTGATGACTCACTGTAAACAATGATCAGTTTGGACCAATAAGAATCCAGGGTGTAGCTGCAGTGATGAAATCACTGTTTCATCAGACGCATGATGAGTTTAACAGTGATGTCATTAATAATAATAACACATGTATCCAAACTTTAACTAGGAGGTCACCTGGGAGAAATGACACACCTGGAGGAAAACATGAATCCACAACCTGACCTCACCTGACCTCACCTGAACTCACCTGAACTCGTCACGTATGTTTCCTCTAAAACGGCCACATGTAATGTTGTGGTGTGTGGGACAGTGAAACCACGACCCTGGTGTGAGTCAGTGGTCACGTGAGGTTCGATCAGCTGACAGAGGTGGAGCTTCTATAACTGACCATCTCAATCGGGAACATAACGGGCTCCGGACCAGCTCCGCCGTTCAGCATCAGTTACCATGACGACGTATCCCGGTAAGAAGTGAACCACCGTCTCAGTACAGAAAACCCAGAGTTACCTCGGTGAGACCGAGTCCTGCTTCGGGTCCAGGGCCCTGCTCTCATCCTGCCTCACTTCTTCAGTCCTGTTGGTGCAGTGTCTCCTTCTGCCACCAGAGGTCACTGCTGCACCTACAGAGACCTGGAGCTCAGACACAGACAGGTGAGACGGTGTTCAGGTAAAACCTCATGAGACGCCTGAGTGAGTGAAACCTTTAGCTGAGACTCAACACGCTGATCAGTGGTTCTGTATCAGTTTAATTCTAAAATATGATCAAGTTACATGTGATTATTGATTATTGCCTGTACAGCTGTTTACATGAGAAAGTGACAGGAAGTGAAAGACGTGAAGAAGATTCACGGTCAGCTGATCATCATCATTGATCATTATCAGTCTTTAACCCTGAACTCGCCACTGATCCTCTCTGATTCGTTCGTCATGATTACCTGATCAATAGACGTATTGATCTCCAACAATCGTGTATTTACTGAGGTTTAAATGTGATTTACTATCTAATAAATATGTTTGATCTGTTTGAAAATCTGATTGATCTGCTGATTCACCTGAGACCACGACAGGAAGGAGAGAAGGCAGACCTTCAGAATAAAATGCAAAGCATGAAAATAAAACAGAGACCTTCAAAATAAGAGAGCCTCAATAAATCACAAAACATCAGAATAAAACACAGACCTTCAGAATAAAACACAGACCTTCAGAATAAAACACAGACCTTCAGAATAAAGCAGAGCATGAAAATAAGATCAACAGCATCTGAAAAACACGAAGCGTCAAAATAAAACAAACACAGACCATCAAATTAAACTGCAACCTGTCAAATAAAACAACACTTTCAAAATAAAACAGAACTTCAGAATAAAACGACATGAGTGACATCATATGTAGCAGACTAAAACTGTAGCAAGTGGAAAGTACGGGAAGTCGAATGGGTCAAAACTCCATGGATCATAAACCCCAGTGTGTGATATAGATCATGGAGGAAGTGATCAGATTGATCAGATGATCAGATTGATAATAATTATCAGTTTGATTATAATGATGTGATTGATAGTCGTGATCAGATTGGTAATAGTGATCAGATTGGTAATAGTGATCAGATTGATAGTGGTGATCGGGTTCATGTATGTACAGGTGGTGAGGGAAGCTGTTAACTAAGTTGTGGTAATGCAGACGTGCGCCTCAGGCTGTCACACCTGTGACATCACTGGTGGGCGTGGCTACAGGTGCTGTGTTTCATGGCTTCAGGGTTTGTGGCGAACGCCGCGCCGTGCTCGTACAGGAAGCTAAAGGGTTGTGCTCTTAAACCGCCGTCTCTTTGGTGTCAAACCAAACTGTCTCCACCTGTGGTGAAGTGGCGCCGTCAGACGCCTTCCTCGTTGAAGGCCTTCATCAGCAGGTCCAAGTCCCCAATGCTGGCGGCCTGGAACAGCTCAGGTCGGTCCATCATGGAGACGGCGATGCGCAGGGCGGCCCAGATGTTGGCCGACATCTGCTGGTGACTGCAGCGCTGACTCCGCCTCTGCTGGTTCAGAGCTGTCAAGAAGTTGGTGACGGCCTCCCTGCAGGACCAGGACCAAGTCAGAAACACTGAGGGGGGGTGGGGGGTGGGGGCGCGGGGGGGTGTGGACTGGGCCTGGTTACCTGTGAGCTCCCAGGTTGATGCAGCTGATGCCCAGGTTGTACCTGGAGCGGATGAAGCCGGGCTGCAGCTCCAGGGCGCGAGTGTAGGCCTCCACCGCCTCCTCACTGCGGTTCCCATTGGCCAGAGTCGCCCCCAGACGGTTCCACAGCAGGTAGTCCTGAGAGACAGGGGGCGGGGCTTAGCACCTCCTCACCAACAAACACTCTGACAGCAGGTGACAGGTGACAGGTGTGTGTGTGTGTGTGTGTGTGTGAGAGAGACCTGCGGCCTGACGGACAGCGCTGCAGTAAAAGCCTCCACAGCTCTGTTGAAGTCTGAGCTGAGGTTGAACAAGACCCCCAGGCCGGTCTGAAGGTCTGGATCCACAGAGTCTACGTTCAACAGGGAGGCCTCCTGGAAGAGCTGCAGCACACACTGAACATCACTGACACACACACACACACACACACACACACACAGGTTTTACATGCACTGCCTGCCATTGAGGCTCCAGTGGTGGTTGCCATGCAGTGAGAGGAGCAGACTGAGCCTGAGCTGATGTCAGTCAGGTGTTGGTACCTGGCAGGTGTGGAGCTGTGAGAGCCCCTGCGTGGCGTGGCCGGGGAGCCCTGTAGCAGGACCAGGTGTGTGTAGCGGGGGTGGTGGCTGATCCAGCGGCGCAAGGCGTCGCACGCCTCCCGCTGCATGCCGCTGTTGGTGAAGCTGACAGCCAGCGCCATGAGAGCTGGCAGGTTGTTGGGGCGGAGCTCCAGACACCTGCAGCAGGTGAGACAGGCCACATTCAGCTCTAACAGGTGAGACACCTCAATGCCCCCCCCCCCCCCCCACACACACGTACAGACACACACACCACCACCTGCTGGGCATCTCACCTCTGCAGGGACACGATGGCAGCTGGCTCGTTCTCATTCTCAGCCTGAGTCGTCCCCAGAAGCTGCCAGGCCTGAAACACAAGGAGAGGGAGCGTCTGTTCCTCTGCCGACCACTGGAGGGAGCCGGCCCTCTCGATAACAAGTCTCCATGACAACCACTGCCCTCTCGATAACAAGTCTCCATGACAACCACTGATAAAACTCACCCACCACTAAACCCACTAAAGGATTGTGGGTGGGGCCTTTTTGACTGACAGGTCATGGCTCATGTTTATGAGTCATTTAGTTCAACCAGGAAACTTTTCTACTAGAACGAAGCAGGAAGTTTATCAGCTGTAATTATAGATTATTGATCAGAGTCACTCATGAATAATAACGCTGTTATTATACTGTGTCACCTCTGAGTCCTGTGGGTCCTGTAAGATGGCGGCCTCCAGCAGCAGGACGGCCGTGTTGAGGTCGCCCTCCCGAGCCTTCTCCTGCCCCTCAGCGAAGGCGTTGGGCCAGTCTCTGTACGGGTTGGTTGAGTTGAAGTAGTAACCCTGAAAACCAGAGGTCAGAGGTCATTGCAGGTGTAGAGGAATCAGATCAACTGAAGATCAGAAACGACGACGTCCTGATCAGCAGAATCAGAACCAGAAGGAAAAAAAGCAAATCATCTGAAAATCAATGACTGGTTATTGATTATGAGATGTTTTTATCCTTTGATCCAAGTTTATTGATCCGACACTGGACCTTCAGCAGACGTATTGATAAGTATCTGATCAGGAGCCTGAGGATGTCCTGATTCTCATAACATCAGGTCAAAGGTCAACTCCACATCAACAAGATTGATCAATGATCAATAATCAATATTAACTGAGTTATCGCTCATTTCTACTTTGCAGGTTTTTCTAACCGTTTGAAGTGGTTGGCTGTTTCCTGTGCAGATGTTTCATATTAAAAGCCTCTGAGTAGTTTAAAGGACATAATCCCTCCAGTTCTTGGAAGGCTTTTATTGTGAAACATCAGCAGGAAGTGTGGCATTTCATTGACAGTAGCTGAACGATGATGGCGTAGAATTAGTGCAAATGACGTGTGTTTGATTTCATGTGGATTTGAATATTGATGATTGATGACGATTCATTCAGTCCATTAACATCATGAATATGTAAACCTGGTTCCTTCAGGGGGCGGGGCCAGCGCTAAACATCTGTTCAACATGTGTCAACAGATGTTTGATAACATGTCGACATCAGAGTGACTAAACCTCCGTTACCATGGTGACGTAACACCAGAGCGGAGGAGGGATTAGTGCGGGATTAGCGCCGCTGGGCGTTGAGGACGGAGGCGCTCGCAGCTGATCTCAGGTCAGAGGATTAAAGCCTCCGATTAACACAGAGCTGAGCACCGATAATCTCTCATCCTCTGTAACGCTCCGGGGCGGCCGCCATCCGCGCCGCCGCCGGGCAACAGCAGGTCCACGTCTCAACACACGAGGAGCACGAGGGGGAGGAGTCTGCAGCCTCGCGACTCAAGGTGAGTTAAAAAAGAGAAACACCAAGGTCGAGTAACGATAACGGAACTAAATACAACGGTTTCATACGATGTCAGACTTCAATGCTAACAATTCATAATGTTTTAAAAAGCAGTACAAGCACCAGAAAAAGCATGAAACGAGCCACCAGCCAGTTTTAACCCCTGTTAGATGCTGTTAGCCGCCGTTAGCCGCTGTTAGCTCCCGTTAGCCGCCGTTAGCCCCCGTTAACCCCTGTTAGCCGCTGTTAGCCCCCGTTAACCCTGTTAGCCGCTGTTAGCTCCCGTTAGCCGCTGTTAGCCCCCGTTAGCCGCTGTTAGCTCCCGTTAGCCGCTGTTAGCTCCCGTTAGCCCCCGTTAGCCGCTGTTAGCTCCCGTTAGCCCATGTCAGTAACACTGTTTATAACGACACTCGAGGCTGTAAAGGCAAATGTCCAGAGAGAAGAAGTGAACGACAAATAAATCTACGGTGAAACTGTTCACTACTGTTCACGTGAGCAGCAGCCATCTTGATTCTTACGTCGGGGCCGGTGGGATCCGTCTGACTGTCTGAGCCAGAGATCCGACTTCATGAGGACCAGGTCCAGGACTCACTCACCTTCTCCACAGGTGGGACAGTGGGCGGGATCGGCCGCTCCTCCTCTGACTCCTCCAGCCAGTTTCTCCGAGCGAGCTCCTCCCACTCTGCCTGCATCTTATCCCAGAACTCTGTGTCTGACTGCATCACACACACACACACACACACACACACACACACACACACACACAGAAAGTGGAGACATCCTGACTTTCTATTTCAAACAGTGGGTCCAACATTTCTCATAATGCATCATCATCGGCTGAAAGGCTGGTGTTGTCATGGAAACAAAGACCATTTGTAAAGTGAGGACAAGTTCAGGAAGTAAGGATGCCTTTGGAAAAGGGATATTTTGGGGAAGGTGAGGACAATCTGTGTGTGTGTGTGTGTGTGTGTGTGTGTGTGTGTGTGTGTGTGTGTGTGTGTACCTCCACAGCAGCCTTTGCTCTGACAAACTCGTCCTCCAGAGACTCATTTCTGTCCATCAGGGAACGAGTCCGTCTGTGCTGTCTGGACGCCCCGCAGTCCTGAACACACACACGCACGCACACACACACACACACACACAGCACCGGTCACTTTAACAGTTCAGTCACAGTGACATCAGAGCAGCTGCTTTGTCCCACACACCCTGAACTACACACTGTCCCCATCACCTCTTCCTGTCCACTGTGTGGTAGCAGACACACCACAGGACAAACACAGCAACAGGCATGGAGGAGAAGGTTACCATGGCAACAGACAGCAGCTGACCTGGGCAGTGGATCTGGGGTCCAGATCTGGGAAGCTGTGGATGTTGAAGGACGTCTTCGTCAGAGGGTCCGTCTTAAACTCTGCAGACCTGAAATATAAGACACAGTATTGGACAGACAAGTGAGACAGTGTTGGACAGGTGGGACAGTGTTGGACAGGCGGGTGAGACAGTGTCTGTACCACAGCAGTTCGCTGGACGAGTGGTGGGAGGAGCATCTCTTCTCGTGTCTCCTCCTGTGTCCTCCATCCTCTACCTCCAGGTTCACCTCGTCCCACTTGTCCAGCGGAGACGAAAGGCTGACTGTAACCATGACAACAACACTATGCTTCAGATCAGAGATGACAACACTTAAAGGTTAAAGGTCACTGAGGGTAACCAGGAAGTCGAGCCTCATCACAATAAAAGCTCAGATTACAGAGCGATTACACTGGGCTGCCTGAGCTCAGAGCTTTTATCTCGATGAGTCGTGGTTCACCTGAGTCCACTGAGCTCCTCTCAGGTGTTCTGGGACTGGCAGGCAGCTGCTCCACCTCCACCTGGATCAGCTCCGTCTCATCTGGCTTCGCTCGGCGTCGAGGACTCCTGGAGCTGGCCTTTCTCCTCAGAGGGCTCCTCCTACGCTCCTTCACACCTCCTCCTCCGCTGCTGCTGCTGCTGCTGCCCCCGCTGCTGTCCCCTGGCTCACTGAGGTCCACCAGGTCCAGAGCTGTGGACAGAACTGCAGGAGGACAGACAGTCAGGTGACTGTCCTGGTCCCAGGACCTGCAGGTCAGTTCTGGTTCCATGTGGAGTCCGGACCAGGTCTGACAGGCGTCAGGTGACATGAGCAGCGTCTCATCTGCGGCTTCGTCCAGGTGAAGTGATGTCATCGACATCAGCAGATAATTAATGTTAATGAGTTTGAGGCTTCAGGTTAATGCCCCCCCCCCCCCCCCCCCCCACCACCACCACCACCACCACCACCACCACCTGTCCTACAGTATGAATGAATGAACTAACAAATCTTTATTAAACTGAAAGGAGGAGATGCAGAGTTGTGTTGAACTGAAACACGTTGTGACAGTGTTTTGTTCACAGTGCATCACCTGCACAGTGTCACTGAGCTGCATCACCAAGGAAACACAACAAGACACCATCAAGAAAGGATTCAGCCCTTTAACAGGCCAGCATCCAGGCCCCGCCCACTGCCCCATCACTCCCAGAGACGCTGACATCACAGCTTTTATCCAATGACTGTCCAGTTTCACTGCAGTGAAAAAAAAGACTTTTTAAAGTTTAAAGTTGATCAGTAGCTTCAACTGAACGTGTGTTAACACAACATCTGACCCCTCCTTCTTTTGACATGTTCCCTGCAGTCTCCTGGACACACCTGTCCTGGACACACCTGGACACACCTGTCCTGCACACACCTGGACGCACCTGTCCTGTACACACCTGGACACACCTGTACACACCTGTACACACCTGTCCTGGACACACCTGGACACACCTGGACGCACCTGTCCTGTACACACCTGGACACACCTGTCCTGTACACACCTGGACACACCTGTACACACCTGTCCTGGACACACCTGTACACATCTGTACACACCTGTCCTGTACACACCTGGACACACCTGTCCTGTACACACCTGTCCTGGACACACCTGTACACATCTGTACACACCTGTCCTGGACACACCCTCTGGACTGTGACAGCTGAAGAGTTCAGACGTACCAGTCACAGGTGATTGACATTGATCCTCAGTGCAACAAATTCACGGCAGCTTGTTAATCAATACATCTGATCGGAGGGGAGGGGCCACGACCTTTCACCTTCAGGCTGACACATTGAGATTTGAGCTGCATCCAGACACAATCAGGTCAGAGTGTGTGTGTGTGTGTGTGTGTGTGTGTGTGTGTGTGTGAGAGGGGGGTTTTAATTACTGTCTGGTTTACCTGCTGAGTCAGAGGGAACAGATGGAAGGGGACGAGCAAGGACGGAAACTTAGGGGGGGGGGGGGTCTGCTGCAGAGGCAGGTGTGTCTTCTGGCTGGAAGAAGCCATCTCACTGCAGTAACACACTGGGGGGTGGAGTTATGTCAGTGTGTGTACGTGGAGGGGGCGGAGCCAACCTTCAGACTTCACCCAATTCATCCATCAGTGGAAGTCATGTGGAACAGGTGAAAGGAGCAGGACCTTCACCTGCAGAACCTGGTTCCTGGGGGGAGAAGGTAATAATGAGCAGTTGCCTACCTGCTGTGTTGGAGGTCAGAGGTCGAGCAGAGGGGGTGTCACTGCGGCTCTCCGACAGGAAGTCATCAATGGATGGACTCAGCAGGGGACGACTCTCCTGCTGCTCCCCGACCAGCTGGACACAAGACGACACAGAGCAGAGACTGTGACTGACAGTGTCAGGGGTCGGGGGTCAGGGGTCAGAGGTCAGGGGCCAGAGGTCAGAGGTGTGTGTGTGTGTGTTTGTACAAAATCTGTCAAGATTTGTTTTCTTCGTTTACACTCGGTGCTGTCGGCAAAATATGGTCAGTTAGTGTTGAATCTTGGCCACGACCTTGACCTTCGACCTTCGACCTTCGAGTCACCAAAAGACACACATCTGAGCTGTTACTAAATTGCTACAGGCCACGCCTCCTCCATCTTCTCCTTCTGATCACCTGACGCAGCCTCTCCTTATTTCACAGCCTCAAACTGCTGCAGGCTCACAGAGGAATTCTGGGAAACGTAGGACAAGGGACAACCTCTAACTCACTGGGTCAGTGTGAGGCCTGATTAACCTGATCACACAGCTGCAGTGTGTGTGTGTGTGTGTGTGTGTGTGTGTGTGTGTCTGCCCTCCTAATCCTAATCCACACAGTCGTGTCCATCCACATGTCGACTGGGACACACTGGTGTTTAATCCTGTCCAACAGAAGCCACACTGTCCACAGCACAGGACGCCAAACAAGGAGATAAACTCTAATCAATCAATACTCCTGATCAATCAAGAATAAACCTGATCAACTGAGAACAGGTCAGGGGTCACTGGCTACAGTATAAGTCACCTGCCTCCCTCCAGAGCTGCCTGCTCTGATCCATTCACTGATTGATTGATCAAAGAAAATTAGTCAGCAGCTGTTTTGATAATTAATCAATGGTCTTAGATGGGACAGATGGTCTGAGTGTGAACTGGTTGTTGCTGAGAACATGAGGACACGAGGACATGAGGAGGACGTGAGGACACAAGGATATGATGAGGACATGACAAGGACATGAGGAGGAGGACACGAGAACATGAGGACACGAGGACATGAGGAGGACGTGAGGACACAAGGATATGAGGAGGACATGACAAGGACATGAGGAGGACATTAAGAGGACACGAGGACATGAGGACAGGAGAACAAACATTAGAGTGCAGAAGAAGAAAATGAATCTCTGAGCAGAGCCAGATAACAAACGAGCGTGGTCGTCATGCCAACCTTGGTTGTCACGGTGAGGAGGGGGTTTCCTTCAGAGGAGGCCTTTTTACCAGGAAGCTCCTTCAGCACCATGGCAACGACCCTTTCACCTTTGCCCTACAACAGGCAGATGGACAGGTTGATTCAGGTGAGACAGACTCAGTGATTCATCCTCTGCTCATGGACATGGGGGTGGGGTGGGGGGGGGTCAAAGGTCAAATCACATCACATCTATTGTGTATGTACTGTATCTGTTGTGTGACATCACCCTGATGATGTCGTTCTTCTTCAGTATTTGATGATGGCAGCTGAAAACGATAACTTCAGTCTGTATCCACTCTGTTCTCTCTTTAATGTTCTCTCTCTCTTCGTTCTCTCACTGTCAGTGTCGGCCGTCCGGCTGTGAGGTGTGTGTGTGTGTGTGTGTGTGTGTGTGTGTGTGTGTGTAGGACTATAAATAACCTGCTGTTGTGCTGAGCAAACATCCTCCATCAACCCAGAGTCCCAGCAGAGCTGAGCTCAGAGCTGCTACACAGCTCCACACAGTTAGCATGTGAGCTAACACCACTGATAAACTGCTGATATCAATAATCAATACTGATACCTGGGGGGGGGGGTTATATGTGTGTAGACATACATACAGTACACATATATATATATATCTACACACTTACACAGCTATTTATGTCCTCTATGATGCAGCAGCTCATTAATCTTGCATGAGCCCCCCCCCCCCCCCCCCGCAACTGTAACTACAGGAGCCTACAGAGGACACACTCCACAGTGAGGAGGAGGGGGGTTAACTGAAACCAGAAAATGAGTAAGATCAGGTTCATTATCATTTTGTGTGTGTGTGTGTGTGTGTTTGTGTGTGTGTTTACTTGAGGTTAAGTTTTTGCAGAGTGACATCATCAGAACCGTCCAATCACAGGCCTCAACACTTCATCAAACTTTAACTGGTGCTTTATGTAACACAGAGCGTCTGCCACTGTCAGAGGTCACTACAGGTCATCGCCTATCTCACCTGCACACCTCAGGTCAGGGGGCGTTCAAGAGCTCACACAGATCAGCCTGACGACACACAGCTGTGACCTTGTCCAGCACCTACCTGGCCACACCCCCTCCACGGGTGTGTCTACCGCTGTCCTCAACAAACACCTGGACTACGTCACAACATCTGCTGAGGCTGATCACATCTGTATCAGCCAGCAACATTCAGAGACTCAGGTCATCACACCTGGATCTCCTCAGGTCCTGGAGCTGCTCACCACAGTGAAACCACCAGGATGACAAAACATGAGGAATGAATGAGATGCAAGATGAAGAGCATCATCGTCATCATCGTCTCACACACACACACACCATATCTGATCATATACACATTAACCCTGACGGTGGACCCGGGGTCACCAGCCTCAGTCTGCAGCAGCTGCAGTTCCTCTCCTGACCACTAGAGTGAGTCTCCATGGACTCAACATGTTCAGCCTGCTGCTTCATCTGTGGGTGAAGTCTTTGCACACACACCTGCACACAGCAGCTGTGGTCACATGACCTGTGACAGGTGTGCTCACAGGTTCAAAGGTCACAGCTGGATTTAGACCAGGCCTCTGTTCTGCTGAGATCAAAGTTCTGTTGTTGTCATGGAAGCAAAAACAACTGAAGCAGGTGTGACATGTTTACAGTACACCTGTGGGCGGAGCCAGTGAGACGGCGCCAGATTACCTCAGTCACATCACAGAGAGAGAGGAAAAAAGGCGGAGGACGGACTTCCTGGTTACCTGAGCATCCATTCATCCAGGTCTGATCTTCACCTGTGTCACCTGTGGCAGCAGGTGAAGGCCTGCGAGCTCTGGTTTCTACACAGCAACAGACAGCAGGTGTGTGACCGGATCAGTCTACTCTCTGGTGAGAGCAGGTACCAGAGTGACAGGTGAGAGGAAGTAGACAGTGGTGATGATGATGATGATGATGATGATGATTATGGTGAAAGGATAAGCTGAGAACAGGAAGTGACCTCACCACATTGACAGAAGCTTTATATTGATTTTTCTAAAGACAGACACTGGTTCGGTTTCTCTGATCTGATCAATCAGATCAATAATTGAAGATTAATCTCCCATCACTCTGGAAAACAATCATCAGTAGATGGATTGAACGTCGGAACTAGAAAATGATCAATAATCTCAGACAGGTGAGTTACTGATTATTGATGAGTTGATCAGTCTATGAATCAGTAAGTGACTGAGTGTGTGCAGCCTGTCATATGTTCAGATACACCTGTGAGTGTGACAGGTGAGCCTCACCTGCACCTGGTACATGTCTCACTCCTCCTCCACCGCTCAGCTGGGCGCAGCTGGAACTGAAGCCGCCAGAGGTCCACCTACACCCGGCTCTGCCACCAGCAGTCACTCGGTGTCTGTCCGGAGCCTTTCAGCTGTGAAACATCTGCAACACGACACCCACTAATGTGTCAGTCCTGGTCTGCCCTGGCTCCGGTCCGGTCCGGTCTGGTCTGGGTCCCGGTCTGCTCTCGCTTAGCTCCGGTTGCCGGTCCTCTGTCCCGTCGTGTCGGACACAGAAGCACCCGAGTGCCGCGGGATCCGGTTCTCATGTCGCTCTGCTCCGGACGATGGAGGGGCGGGAAGAAAACAGACCGAGCAGAGCCGAACAGCTCCGAGCGCAACCTGCCCAGACCACACACACAGTGACTTCCTGTCGGGATTTTCAGAACAAAAGCGTGAGCGTGTAGCTGCATGTTAAGAGAATAAAACAGAGAATGACAAAGGTTGAGTTCACCAATTGAAAACGTCACGTGATTGTTACAACGCCATCTATCTGTCTGTCTATCGATCTATCTATCTGTCTGTCTATCGATCTATCTGTCTGTCTATCTGTCTCACAAACCTCTGTCATATTTAGTTTTTTTTTTTTTTTACTTCTTATGTTCTACTGACTTCTGTCCCAGTGTGCACACTCGATCACACTTATGCACTTGGACACTTGGCGTGCGCGTTCACGGGCTTAGCGTAAGCGCGCAAGTGTGTCCCATTTGTCCAACGACCAAAAGTGCACGCGCTTGATTTGCTCTTCACCCACACTTAAAGTAAAACCGCACCCGGGAAAGTGTGTCCAAGTATAAATCCCACAATGCACCAGCTGGTGAAGTCTGACGTCACCGGGAGCCACACAAAATGCCACCGAGGAGATTTCACTGTAAGAAAGATGTTTTATAACTGTAACTGTAACTGTAACTGTAACGCAGTATCGTAGTCCCGTTCTCATCATAGTGTCATGGCCGAGAGGAAGAAGAGCGCCAAACGCTGCCAGGACAAGCAGCTGTGTTTTACGCACAGATCGCGCAGTGTAAAGGTTGTGAAGTGTGTCCCGTCTGGTTTGTAAATGCTCCCGCGTACTGGGCCACTGGACACGTACTGAACACGTACTACACACTATAGGCTAATGTAGGTTCCACGTGACAAAACGTCACCACAGTGTGTGCGTAACCAAGCTCACTCAGCCAGGTGTGGAGGAGTGGGACAGCGCCAGAGTTTTCACCTGTGTGCAAAGGAGGAAGAGGATGAAGGTGAAGATGGAGAGTCTAGCAGCGCCCCCTGCTGGAGGCCCCACAGCTGGGCTCAGGGCTCTGACAGACCAGGTCAAACATCTGGGCAGATGCCCATGACCATGCTGCTGGTTGTCATGGTGATGAGGATGATGTTCAGCTGATGGTACAACACAGATCATGCGGTGCCACAGAACTGTCACCGCACAGCCAGGAGGTTCTGGGTTCAATCCAGGTCCAGGGTTTTACAAACATCCTGACGTTGGTCAACAAAGGTCGATTCGATTCCTCGAGAATTCATGTAGTGAAAATGAACAAACATTAGAAACATTGGAAAAGAAACAAAGACGAGTGAAGCAAACGATCAAAAAGCTTCTGGTCAGTTTGACGAGAACAAACCGAGGTGTTTATTATGTGGCAGAGAAACAGCTGGTCATTATCAGCAGCTCCATGTTAAACAAACAGAAAATCAAACCCACACATCACATCATCTTATCGTCATGGTAACACTGGAAACTGATTCACTGCTCCACCATGTTTCAGACGATCTTAACATTTTAAACTTTTTAATAAATCCTATGAGCTGGACTGTGGTCGCTCGTCCTCAAACCTTCACGGTCCACCAGAGTCTGGAACCAGGACATGGTCTGAACTCTTCAAGACTGATCCAGGTTCAGTTGTCTGGGATCTGGTCCAGTTCAGACCCAGCAAAAACATGAGTCTCAATTACTGTGGTGTCACAGGGTGTCAGAGGTCAGAGGGGTCACTGCAGCTGAACCTGACCCTGGGTCCTGCTCTTCCTTCTGGCAGAAATTTCACAGCCGTCCACTCAGACGTCATGTTTTCTGGCCCCGCCCACCTGTGATGTGACAGGCCCTGGAGTTGTTGTCGTGTACTGTGGCCAGGTGAGCCGGTGGTTTTTAAATCCTGAGGACCTTCAGATCGGGTCTGGTCTTCTGGGGGATCCGGGCTCAAACTTTCCTGCTGCGTCTGGCTCCTCTTGTGAACTTGTTCACTGATGTCATCGCCTGAGCCCGTGTCATCAGAGGTGACCCTGTTGCCCGGGACATAAGAGGGGACCGTGGGACCAGTGTTAACCAGGTCCCCTGCTGCCACGGAGTCGGCACACTGAGGGCCCTCTGCGTCAGAGGGGGCGGAGTCTCGTCGACTGGCGCCACCTTGACGGTGTTCCTACCATACAGGCGCCGCTCGTACTGCAGCAGCTGGTCCCAGAAGCCGGCGTTCAGCCTGACGTAGGGCCGACTGTCCTGCACCCAGCGGTGCGCCTGTCGGAGCGTCACGCCTCTGTAGCGCATCAGGTAGGCCATGACCAGCGCCGGGGACCGGCTCATACCGGCCGCGCAGTGCACCAGCGTGCCGCCTGCCCTGTTACCATGGATACGCTCAGCCACACGGTCGAAATGGTCTCCGAGGCGGGCGGTGGGCAGGTCGGAGACGGGAACACGCACACACTCCACCCCCGGGTAGGCGGGGCAGGCGTGGCTGAGCGTGGCGTTGACGATCAGGGTGATGCCTTTCTGAGACACCAGCGCCGCGTTGAGGGGGGCGTCGGCGCCGCTGAGGAACAGCGTGGGCGTGATCTGAGAGACCGCCATGAGGTCACGTGTCAGGACGCACCTGCTGTGAGACAACACCATTGATCAGCCAGAAATCAGTCAGAGCTCGTGCTCTAATCAACAGTAGATCAACAAGTCACATGGCTCATCTCTGTGACTGCTAGCCTAGCTTAGCACAGAGTGGACCACCTGGGAAACAGGTAGCGTAGCATAGCATTGACTAACCCAGACTGCCCAAATGAGCTCATGTCCAAACTGTCCCACAAAGGAACAAGTGGCTGCAGGTTTTCTTTCTAACCAGGCAGCAGCTCACCGGGCTGGACTCAGGTCATCAGCTGATCTCAGTCTGCAGGCAGCTGATTGGTCAGTCTGTGCACACACACCTGCAGCCACGCGGCCCTTTGAGGAACAGGTTGGACATGTCTGGCCTGCTTTACCATACAGAATGGATGTTTGGAAAAGTGTTAGCCTAGCTTAGCACAAAGACTGGATCATGAGCAAACAGTGGCACACGGTTACCTGTGTTACTGCAGTGTGTGTGTGTGTGTGTGTGTGTGTGTGTGTTACCTGCTGCCTGGTTGGTTCCTTACTTTGGGTTTGGTTGTTTCTTCCTCTGCTCACTGCTATGAATGACTCTCTCTCTCTCTCACTGCATACCCCCCCCCCCCCCCCCCCAGTCTCTCTCTCTCTCTCTCTCACACACACACACACACACACACACACACGACCGTAGATGGCTGTATTTGTCAGTCATCCAGCCAATCATCTGAAGGGTTAATTTTAGTCCAACAGCTTAAGTCATGTGACTTTCACCAAAATAAGAGCTGAAATCATGACACCTGAAAATAAAGATCAGTTTGTCAGAATTAAAAGGACAAACTGTCACCTGTCAGTCCTTCATCAACTGATCAATACTGATCACTTCTGACTGCCATTTGTTTTGACACTTCCGGTCCCATTTATCCGTCGTGGTGCGCGTGAGCTCCCTGTTGCGTCCAGCTGTATTTTACTGTGAAGGTGTTTGTATTCTGCCCTGAAGGGGGCGCGAGACACCGCGCTGCCGGCGGAAGTTCACAAGACAACAACCAGCGAAGAAGAAGAAGTGCTAACAGTTGGCTCGCTCGGTCATGGCGGACCTGAACCGACAGCTCCAGGAGTATTTGGCCCAGTCCAAAAGCGGCGGCGGCGCGAAGACCATCTCCCAGTCCAGCTCCAGCACCACGGTGGACCTGGATGACGCGGACTCGGTACCCGGAAGTTGGTTTGGGCGGTGGTCCAGCCCGTGGTCTGGCCAGAACTCAAGCGGAAACAGCGGCTTTTCTTGGCCGTGGTCGGCCGAGCCAGACCCCTGCTTACCGGGCATGAGCCGCCGGCAGCGGCTGGTGGCATTCGGGGTGTGCGTGTCGTTTTCCGCTCTCTGTTTCGGACTGTCCGCGCTGTACGCGCCGCTGCTGCTGCTCTACGCACGAAAGTTCGCTTT
This sequence comes from Caranx ignobilis, assembly GCA_021432705.1. NCBI lineage: Eukaryota > Metazoa > Chordata > Actinopteri > Carangiformes > Carangidae > Caranx > Caranx ignobilis. The sequence continues at coordinate 253,835 of MU270005.1, read as the reverse complement.
GCTCTGGTCGCTCGGTTCGCTGTTCGCCATCGCGGCCGCGGCGGTGCTCCGCGGTCCCAGCAGAATGATCGCCAGCCTGCCGACGTCCCCCGGAGCCGCCGTTTATCTGTGCGCCCTCGGAGGGACTCTGTACGCGGCGCTGAGCCTCCACAGCACCGTGCTGACGGCTCTGGGAGCCGCCCTGCAGGTCACCGTCATCCTGGGTTACATGGTGTCACTGCTGCCCGGGGGCAGCGCCGGGATTCGCTTCATGGGGGGGATGGCGGCCTCTGCCATCAAAAGGACCGTTACCGGGAAAACCATGCCGATCTGACCGGGGACTGAACGCTAAACCCGGCGCGGGGACTCTCAGACTGCGGGCTGAAAGCTCCGATTGCTGAAACCTGGTCCGGGGCTGCGAGGACTCCCGGGGGTCCAGGTGAAGAAGGACCAACCGACCATCGGTACATTCCTCTGCAGACACATACGTCCCAGTAAAGGAACAGGTGGATGATTATTGATTATTGGCTCATGTCAGCTGACACCAACACGTCTACGCCCTGAACTTTGACCCGCAGGAGAGGCTGCACTCTGCAGTCACCTGGCTCACCTCTCGGGCTGATGAGGAAAATGGACCAATGAGGAGGAAACATGTGAATGTCCAGATTGTCCAGGACTCTGGTTCAGAGTCTGTCTGATCATGTTGTGATTACTCTGTAACAGTAAAGCACATTAAAGCTCTTCCCATGTGTCTGTGGCTGTTGAAGTGAATCTGTGATGCCGTTACTCATCATTAACTCTCCTGATCTAAACGCCTGGCAGCTCTGCCTCAGGCCTCTCTGCTAAACTAAACTAAGATAAGAACTCCCTGGGCTGGAGTTGTCATGTAACATGTGTCACGGTGGTAACGATTTGAAGTGTGAATCTTTATTGTCCACCTCAGTGGAGTCGGTGAAGACACAAAAACATAGAAATCTTTTACAAAAACAAGCCGAGGACAAAGAGTGAAATAAAAGACGTTATGGTTCTCTACAGTATTTTACATTAAAATAATCCTGTGCTTCAGTGAGTCACCAGTCACCTGCCCCCCCCCCCCCCCCCCCCCAGGTGTGAGTTGCTGTGGATCAGAATCCACCGTTCTTCTCAGCAGCAGCACAGATCTCCGTGTGTCACATGACCAAACGTCTGTGAGGGCTCTTCAGGATCTGGTTTTCAGGACCTGGGACCAGGCCTCAGGCCTCGGGAGGAACCAGCAGGGAGACGACCTTTACAAAAGAGTTCTTCCTCAGGACTACCGGCCCCGGCCGCCCCCCCTCGGTGCTCCTCTGGGTGCTGGTCCTCCTCTCCTGGGGCCCGGCCCAGGGCCTCCCCCAGAACCCCAGCCGCCTCGACCGCCCCTAACAGGGGGACCATAACCTCCGTCCTCCCTTTGGGAGGGCCGACCTGCGGGGACGACATGGACAGAGCTGAGGTTCAGGTGTTTACAAACAGGAAACACATCACACGACTTCGTCATCGACTCTGTTGCTACTGACAAACACACAAGTGTTGAACTACGGTGGGGGACGAGGGCCACGCCCACAGAGATCCTCCTGTGCCAGTCAGCTGTGTGAAGGTATGTGACGAGAACATGACGCGTTCCTCCACAGACCAGGTCTTACCTCCGTCGGCTCCGGGGGACTCCCGCTCCCGGGGGTCTCCAGTTCCCGGTCCATCCTGCCACGGACGTTTCCGGGGGGGCAGAGACGCCATGTCCATCCCCTGCAGAGAGGAGGAGCGTTCACGACCAGCTGTAGACGACCCATCATGCATCTGCTGACCGTCTCGATAACCATCGTGACCTACAGACAGGAAGACGAGAGACCCACCACAATAAGAGTCTGAGGAGACACATACTTTGTTCTTTTTCTTTCTTAAACTCAGACAAAAACGAGACAAAAAGAAGTGCAACAGATAAGGAGAGAAAGCAGGTGAAAGAGAAAGCAGGTGAAAGAAGAAAGAGAAAGAAGGAGAAAGCAGGTGAAAGCAGGGGTTGATGGGAAACGTGGTCTGTTTTTCTGGGGGAAACTGACGTTTAAAGGAACTGTTGTTAATGTTGCTACTCGTGTTAGCATTAGCAGCTGCCTCCATCATGTCTCTAATGTTAGCATCATAGCATCAGGTGCAGTAAACACAAACACGTTTGGACCACCACCTCCACCTGGGGACCAGTAGGGACCTATCTGGACAGTGTGAGCCCCCCTCACCTCCTCCTCTGGGGGGTCCTCCTCCACGAGGTGGCCTCCCCCTGCCTCCGTTGTCCCAGCCTCGGCCCATGTCCTCTGGGCCGTCGAAGGCCTCGTCCTGGCCTCCGTACTCATCAGGGTAGCCTCGAGCTCCGGGTCGGCCGGGCCCTCCTCCTCTGAACCTGAAACACAGAGTCCAGTTGAGACCAGCTCACCTCAGTCTGTAAACCTTAGAGTGCAGTGACCTCTGACCTGTCATCTCTCCGTCCTCTAAACTCCCCTCCGCTGAACCTCTCCTCTGGGCCCCAGTTGCCTCCGTTCCCTCCTCCTCTGTGTCCGCCTCCCCTGTGGCCCCCTCCCTGGTATCCTGGTCCAGGTCTCCAGGCCTCATCTTCTCTGCTGTGAAACTCCTGGCCTCCATCAAAGTCCTGTGGTCCTCGTCGGCCCTGCTGGTTGTCCCCCCAGTAAGGCCCTGGGCCCTGGTCTGACCCTCCAGGCCCCCCAGGACCCTGGCGGTCTGGGGGGCCCATGTGGTGGTTGGGTGGGGGCCCTCGAGGGTCTCCTTATTAAGAAAAGTGAGGGGAGACAGAGTAAGGACTGAGGAGCAAACCTCTGTTCAATCAAACCAGTTTCTCTTCTCTTACCTTTGCTGTTGGGCCCCTGCGGCCCCATCCCATGCATCATGGGCCCCGAGTTCTGGCCCTGGAAAGAAAGAGTAAGAACTTAGCCTCAACCAGCACCTCAAGTCCTGATCCTGGACCAGTCAGTCCTGATGGTCCTTTACTGGACTGAGGCTGAGTCACTGAACTCACCTGGTGCTGCATGTATGGGGGGCCCTGCATGTTACCATGGGGCCCCTGCATGTTTCCTTGAGGTCCCTGCATGTTTCCATGGGGTCCTTGCATGTTACCTGGGGGCCCCTGCATATTTCCCGGAGGTCCATGCATGCCTCCTGGGGGCCCCTGCATGTTGCCCATCCTGTAGTTGTTTGGCATGTTGCTGTGTGTCCTGGGTGGGGGCCCCATCATCCCACCCTGCATGGGGCCCTGTGGGCCCATCATGTTTCCTTGAGGTGGCATCATGCCCCCCTGAGATGGAGGCCCCTGAGGATCCCTTGGACCCATTCCTCGAGGGGGAGGGCCCATCATCCCACCAGAAGGCCCCTGCATCCCTCTGGGTCCAGGTCCCATACCATGAGGCCCTTGGGGCCCCATGTTTCTGGGGGGCCCAGGATGTCTCTGCATACCTTGGGGTCCTTGCATGTCTGGTGGTCCCATCATACCCTGAGGGGGGCCCTGGTGAGGCTGAGGTCCTGAGGGTGGCCCCATTTGTCCAGGGGGCATGAAAGGAGGCTGCATGCCTCCGGGGCCCATGGGGGGCCCCATGTTGTTGGGCATCTGCTGAGGAGGCATGGTTGGAGGAAACCCCTGCTGACCAGGAGGCATCGGGCCCCCAGGACCCCCGGGGCCTCCGGGCCCAGGGAAGGGGGGCATAGGGCCCTGTCCCTGTGGGGGCCCCATGTTCCCATCAGTGTTCATCTGGTTCATCCGGTCCATCTTCATCTGCTGCAGAGACACATGAGGGTTCATTCAGACTCTACTGAGACTCTACTGAGACTCTACTGTGACTCTACTGAGCCTGCATGCACAGTGATGTTCCTGCTGTGGTTCTGGGATGCAGTGGTTGCTAAGGTGTGTGAGTGGTTGTCAGGTGGGGGGAGTTACCTCCAGCAGCATGGGGTTGGTGTACTGCAGAGCTGCCATCTCCTGCTCAATCTCGGCCTGAGTCTTCTTCTTCACTTCCACTTTCTGCTCCACCTTTCTGTCTTTGGACAGGTCTCCAGACGGAGGCATCATGGGAACTTTGTTCTCCGCCCACGCCTACACACAGGTGAACAACACACTGTTACAGGCTGACAGACGAGGTCATTGTTCAACAGAGTTCATGTTCAGAGGAGCCAGGAGTTTAGCGGTCAGTGTTGATGAGGGACTGATCACCTCATGGTGACATGCTGATCAGGTGTTGATCAGGTGACCTCTGCAGGTCTTTACCTGTTGGAACTGCGCAGGAATGGGTTTGGCATACGGGACTTTCTTCTGAGGGACCTTCTTGGCGTCTTTCCCCATGACCTCATCCATGCCCCAGTCCAGACCAGGGATGGACATCTCCACCTCAGGAGCTGCTTCTTTACCTGGAGACAACACATCCACCTGAGTTCCACCTGACACTCTGTGAGGCCTTCAAAGACCTGAACCGCTGTCAGACAGAGTGTGGTTCTGAACATCATGTAAAGAGGACTGGTGAGACTTACTGCTCTGCTCCTGCTCCATGGCGGCCTTCAGCTGCTCAGGGATGCCCATACCGGGGATGGAGGCCACGCTGTTTGGCTCCAAGTCGTCTGAAACACAAACACTACGATCAGCTGCGAGTGAGGGAAGTCACAAACATCTGTTTTCTGCTGTTTGTCCCCTGTGGCTCACCGTACTCCACGCCGTCCTCTGACATCCCCGGCAGCAGGTTCAGGTTGTAGCGGTCTCTCATCTTATCGCCCGGTCGGTTCCTTGTCCAGAATTTACTGAAAATCGAGAGCAGAGAGAAGATAAAGAACACGCAGCAGGCTCCGCCTCCCAGGGCGTTTCCTGTGTGACATCACACTGTACCTGGTGTGGTCGTTGGAGCCGGAGCACAGGATGTGACCCAGTGGGTGCCAGGCCAGACTCCAGATCATCCCCTCATGAGCCATCTCCATCCCTCCAACCTCCTTCTCCACCCTGACACAGACATGAGCCAGTTAATCCAGAGGTGACCAGTAAACATCCACAACACTTTCACTTGTCACCTGTCAGTGACCTCTGACCCCGAGTCTGCCTCACCCACAGGTGTCATCATTACCCAGTGTGCCAGAAGAGCAGCGACCCATCAGAACCTCCACTGGCAAACAGGCCTTCATGGACAGGATGCCAGGCCACAGCTGAGGACACACAGCAGGCAGAGTCAGTCTCTCACACACACACACACACACACACACACAGGTGTACCTGTGGGTAGGACGTGCTGCTCAGACTCACCTGTAGCCTCCTTCTTGTGTCCTCTGAACACCTGCAGCTCCTCCTTCAGGTTTCTTATGTCAAACAGTTTACACAGGTGGTCACGTGACGCCGTCAGCAGCCAGTTACCGTTCAGGTTCCACTTCACCTCCATCACTGTGTTCTTGTGGGCGTGGCTAAAGAGATACATGACCATTCACATGACCACAGGTGGAGACTGAGCTGCTGCCGTCTGACAACAGTACTGAGCCCAGAGACCCCCCCACCCCGCCCAACCCCACCCTCTAACATGACTGAGTCTAACAAAGACTTGTCACCTGTCAGTCACCTGACCTCTGTACACAGGCTCACACTGACTGCTTCAACATACTGAGTTCTACCTGAGCTCTACCTGAGCTCTACCTGAGTTCTACCTGAGCTCTACCTGAGCTCTACCTGAGCTCACTGGTTCTCTGATGGACTCACAGTGTTGCCAGACTCTGTCCGGTCTTTGGGTCCCAGAACTTGATAGGCTGCTGGCTGTCTTTACTGCCGGAGACCACCAGACCTTTGGTGGGATGCCAGTCAACACACTTCACATCAGCACCGTGACCTGTACACACACACAATGATGTAATGATGATGTAATGATGATGTAGCAGTGTGGATTAGTATCTACACATTTAATTTGGGGTTCTGTAGTCCAGTCCCGATGAGAGCCAGGGTTCAGTACCTCGGAGGATCCTCTCCTCGTGGCAGCGCAGGAAGTCCCAGATCCGAACGGTGCCGTCGTCTGAACAGGTGGCAAATTTATTATCTGTGGGAGAGAAACTGGAGACGACAGGAAGAGAGTGTCAGGACCCGGACCAGAACAGAGACCCGGTCAGACCAGGACAGACCAGAACGTGGCTGTGTGCGGTGTCACTGAACCGTTCTGGACGGATCCAGAAGGTACCAGAGGAGCAGATGGAGGTAAAGGTCAGTTACAGCCCTGTGGACACATTAGAATGATCAATCTGTGACAATAATCAGTCTGTTGATCAGACAGGGACACTCAGTACTGGAGGTCAAAGGTCATGCTAACGTCCAGTAGCACAGAGACAATGTGGACGCTCAGGTCACAGTGAACAGCTGTTGTTCCAGCTGCTCTGCAGAGGACAGATGTGAGTGAGGAGACACTTATGTCCCTGTAAACGTCCTCTCAGCTCCGAGGGACAAGTTTAAAGCTGCACCTGTCAGAGTGACGTTCACATGATCTTCATCATCTTCACTGACGAGGAGAAACTCAAACTGTTTTAGAATCCAAGTATCAATAATCAGCTGATTGATTGATGACAGTCAGCTGATATCAGAGCTGCTCGTCATCAGTCTGTTAGATGATTAACATGAGCTCACACTGAAGACACTCTGACCTCCTGAATGTGTGCAGTGACCTGACCTCCGTCATCCGTGTAACCGAAGGTCAGAGGTCAATGTGTTCAGTTTTCTGATGATGACGATGTTGCCATGACGCTGCTTCTCATTTAAATAAAACATACGTGACACATTAAACGCAGACAAGCTGCGTTCAGAGACGTCAGTGACAATCACAGCTCACATGAAGCAGATCTCCACCCTGCCGGCTGAGGTCAGAGGTCAGAGGTCAGACCTGAACCATCCCCACCTCTCAGTCTGCTCCATATCTGACGTAGAGCTGTGAAGGGTGAGGTTCGGCCTTTGTTCTCCGTCATCAGAGCGCAGCTGGAAATGATTTGATTGATCTGAGTGAGACTGAACAGAAGTGAGTGAGTCCAGCAGGTCCTGGTCCAGCAGGTCCTGGTCCAGCCTCTGACCCTCAGGCCAACAGGTCAGACACGTGGTTCTCCTCTGACGTGGCCTCTCACTGTTACAGGTCCATGTGTCACCTCTGTCTGCAGATCCACCAAAACCACAACACCTGGCCCAAACCTGCCCTGGATTTTCAAAGTAAAAGTCACAGAGCATCAGACGGAAGAAGACGACCTCAGCACTACACACAGCCCTGTTGACAGCGAATCACATCATCACCTATCAATAATAACATAACCGATCGTCACAGACTAATTACTGAAGTGAAGCTGGCAGCTCCAAGGCGACACAGACTCTGGAACCAGGTCCGAGTCCACCAGGGACCAGGACCAGACTATTGTCACTTCTCTGCTGCCTAAGGAGAAGGTTTTTTCGGTTTTCCAGAAGGGTTGAGCTCAGAGCAGGTCGAGAGGGTCAACTGTTTCTAGGGCAACACTTCCTGTCAGCTGCCCCGGGTAAGTTACCCAGTTAATACAGTAAACTGGTCTTTAAAGATGTCTCTCACACACACGCTGGTTTGAGACAAACTGACAGAAATAATTCAACATAGTTAACAACTAATCAGTGAAACTGTTTCCCACAATCCTCTGGGGCCTGTGTCTCAGTGTGACATTTCCTGTTTTTGAGACAGACATTTCAAAGCGTGTCAAAAATCATTGATCCACCAAAAACTAATCAATCTAAAAAAGGAAATGAGGAGGCTCATACAACGTCAGAGCTGAACTGGATTCACTCCAACAAAACATTAAAGACTCTGAAGTCTCCTCATCACATGTGGAACAAAACAAAGCCGTCTGTGTCCACGTCCCCTGCTTCTGCTGTCTGGGCTACGCTAACAGTTTCCCTGTTTCTATAGCTTGTGCTAAGCTAACAGTTTCCCTGTTTCTATAGCCTGTGCTAAGCTAACAGTTTCCCTGTTCCTATAGCTTGTGCTAAGCTAACAGTTTCCCTGTTCCTATAGCTTGTGCTACGCTAACAGTTTCCCTGTTCCTGGTGAAGACAGTGGAGGAGACAGGACAGAGTGATGCAACAGGTGTTCTTTGCAGAAGGCTTCAGGTGTCAACGTTAAATCAAGAGGACATAACCACGCAGAGCTTCCTGTTTGTCTTGTGTTGACCCTCAGAGTACAGGTGTGTGCTCACCACAGCCTGTAGAAGAGCACCGAGGCTCTTCAAGACTGCGGCGTGAAGGTCAGACGCCTACGTCGCCTCCTGACAGAGGAGCAGAACACGGGAGCGGACCAGGACTCAGGTGTGGCTCTGGTGACATCACACTGTGCAGGTGTTACTGCGTAGAGAAGAACTAACAAGGCTCAAGTGTGAGGTCATCTAAAAGTAAATGACATCACAGTGATGGTGACGTGGCGGGAAGGCTCTAATGAATGACACTATGCTGTTGTTGCATTATGGGTAATGTCAGCTGGACCAGAGGGCAGGACAGGGTGTTCAAACCTGTCTCCTGTGAGTCGCACTTTAACATTAACAGGTAAGAGCAGGTGAGCTTTCACCTGGGGGGGGGTCATGGTGATTAAACCGTGTCTGAAGTGGAATTCAAACCTTTATTTAAACATCTACAGGTTGGTGGTGTTCAGACCAGTGTGACTGTGTGCACAAACCTCTCCTCATTCACTTTATTGATCCCTGCTACAACTTTATTAGTCAAAGTCAAAGCGTGGGCCTTTATTGATCGGCTCTGCCCCCCCTCCTCTCCACAGCACTGGGCCTATCCAAACCAGTTAAATAAATGATCGATGACTTTATTCAACACAATCAACCGTTTGTGTACACACAGATCAACGGCTCAACAGCCACATCAGGTAGAATATCAACAACAGATCACGGCAGTGTTGCAACAGCACACACTTACATCTGTCATTAATCAACCACAACAACAACAACATGTGGCGAGAGACGAGGCAGCGCCCCCCTGTGGCTGCTGAGTGGCACTGCAGCGCTGACACTGAGCAGCTCACACTCAGCTTAACTACAGAAAATGGTAGATTGTGTATAAACCTGGCTTCTCTAATGGCCTCCTTGTGAGCCTGGAACATCTTGACGTTGTTCATGTTGGACTGCCAGTACTTCACGTAGCCGCCGTGGTCCGCCGTCAGCATCCACATGTCATTGTGAGACCAGGTCATGGCCCGCACCGGACTGTCGTGGGCCTGCAGGAGCGACACAGGAGACCAGAGGTTAAAACATGTGGCTTCAGTCAGAGAGGGAGACGTGTCAGTGGACAGAGACAGAGGACAGACGAGCTCCATGCGTCTCATGGAGCTCGTTGAGGTGAGAACATCTGACACATGACGGTTGTTTACCTGTAAAATGGTCTCAAAGTTGAAGGTGAGTCCGTTCCACAGCGTGAACTCTCCACTGGACGCTCCAGTGACCAGACGCCGTCCCTCAGGAGTCCACTACAGACACAGACACAACCGGTTTGTCCTCAGTCCTCTACATCAACAACCATCACAAACAGCTTCACAAGAACAACTGTACAGGTCAGACAATGCAGTCAGGAGCCTGTGGACAGGAAGTGGACAGGAAGTGGACAGGAAGTGGACAGGAAGTGACTCACTCTGATCACAAACACAGGACACTTGACTTTGTTGGTGGAGGTTCGGACGAACTTGGTGGTGACGGCGTTCATGGGGTTGTTTAGCATCCCGACAGGAGGAACCAGCTGCAGCAGACACAAAACACCAGCCTGTTACTGATGGGCCCAACACTCAGACCAGGACCAGGACCGGGACCAGGACCAGGACCAGGACCAGGACCGGGACGGGACCAGGACCAGGACCAGGACCAGGACCAGGACCGGGATCGGGACCGGGACAACATTTACAGCTGCATCAAATTACGATGATTTGATTGTATTTCAATAAAATGTTCAGCAGAGAATTTCAAAATAAAAACAGCATTTCATTATTTTAACTCTGACTGTTGTTTCCCGCCCCTTGTATCTGAGCGTGAAGCGGCTGATGATTGATCAGTGATGATGGTGATTTGTGGCGTCGCTGCAGGTTCAAAACACATCACTTTCTGAACTTATGAATGAACTTATTGATCAATGCAAACATTAGGATGAATATCAATATCAATAGATTAGACAGACTGTAACTGCCGAGGCGTTCAGTGCTATCCCGTAACTCTCAGTGACTCTTCAGACCTGTGTGACCGTCAGTCATCCAGGAGGTCAGAGGTCACCGTGTGGCGTGTACTCACGTCGTTGTAACAGCCTGCGTCGGGCTGGATGGCCCTGAAGTCTCGGTGGTCTCGCTGCCACAGTCGGTTCTGCACAGAAAACACAGACTGAGTGAAGCCTTCACTGCTTCATCGCGTCACACTTATCGCCTGAAATGTGTCGGCGCAGCGACATCGTGTGTCATCGCGTCTTTACGTTGATTATGAATGGAAGCTTGTGGCGTTCATCGCTTCAGTCGCGTTTGGTGTGAACGCACGGTGAGACGCTTCACGCTGCACGCTGCGACAGGTGTGCTCACCTCCAGGTATCTGATGACTGAGGGGTTGTAGTCGATGGTCTTGCGGTTCACGGCCTTCCTCATGCGCTTCCCGTCGAAGGTGAGCTGCTGCATGGCCTGCTGCTGCGCGAAGTCCGGCCTCTTGTAGAACACCTGCCGCGGCGCCTGGTGCTGGAAACGCGGCATGTGGAAGAAGCGCTGCGGCGAGCCAATGTCCGTCGCCATGGTGACCGGCTAAACCTGCAGGTGGGGAGACCAGGCGATCAGTTGGACTGCTGCTCACATGAGGCGCGTGCTAATTGAAGCTGACAACCAGCGGCTCCAAGTTCAAGACGAGCCGACACACTGACAGGTCCTCAGGCTCTGGACCAGAGCTCTGACCTGACGCTCCATACTGATCAATATTATCATTATTGTTATTGGTTTTATTTCTTTGAAGAGCTGCCACTGAGCAAAAGAGTAATGGTTCAGTAAAAAGAACAGAGGATGTGAGGAGGACAAGCAGGGAGGAGAAGTTTCATCAGTGTGTACGTCAGGAGGCTTCATCACTTCGCCCACACGCACCAACACACACAGCCCACCTTCACAGTTTAGCCAGTAGGTGGCGATGTCCAATAACACTGTATAATGACAGTGGAGGCTGCAGGTGAAAGGTGACATGATTACTGCAGACAGACACAGAACATCCTGGAGTTGGTGGATAAAACTCAGGACTAAACCTGTCACCATGGCAACAGGACATAAACACATTATAATCACTGTCATTATAACTGCTGGCACATCTGTATCACACAGTGCAGGACACGCTCCACGGTGTGGATTCACTGTGCATCTGTCCTGTAGCAAGTTACATGGAAACTCTCACGAAGCCGTTGTTGATTAGTTCAGGAAATTTAAAGGGATATTCCAGCACAAATGTAACCCTGGTCTCACACCCCCTCGAGAGATGAAGCTGCGACCCCAAACTTCTCTAGTTGTGGCGACTTCAGCAAAGACCCCACGATAACAAAATACTGCTGTCGACTTCTCGGCGAGCTGACCGCGGTCCACAAAGCCTCTCAGACACAGATGATGCTCAGGACAGCAACGAACTTCAGCAGCAGCACAAACAGGGTCCCAGCACATTAAACGAGGCACCAACCATCTGCTGGCTTTGTCTGGTGTCTCACCCACTCGGCCCGTCTGTGTTTCACCGCTGTTCTGGCTGCACATGCGCAAGGAGATGAAGGATTTACTTGTACCATCTCAAATTTAGGGGCAAAATGCCCCCATTCAGTCTGGAGCCCTGAAAACTGGATTTATCTTTGGCTTGGATAACGACGCTACAGATCTGCTGCAGCTTCCCAACGCCTCTGTAGTTACCATGGTAACACAGATCTTTTCAGACACAGGTGAAACATAAAGATGGTGCCATGAGCTAATACCAGAGACCTGATCCGACTGAAACCACTGTGGCTGTAACAGACGGTGGAGACGACAATCGGCAGCACGGATCATTTATCCGACATCAAACAAGAGGCAGCAGCTGAGTGGGCGGAGCCTGTGGCACTGACAGCTTCTGCTAACAAAACGCTAACAGTGGAGCTAACATAAGCACCGTGTCCTCTGGGTCCCAGTGGACATACAGTACTGTCACAACAACACTACTCTACAGGGGGCTTTTAATTTGACAGATACAGGAAGTGAAGACATGTGGTGACATCCAAGCAAGGAAAAGCAGGGGGAAGGAGAAAAGAGAAAGAAAGGAGAGAGAAAGTTAGATTAGTAGACAACAACAGAGCGCAGGACGACCCGACCGTCTGCGGCTGCATGTAAGAGACTGATGGGACTAAAAGTCTCAGGAGTCCTGGGACGTGAACAGGTAAACTGCTGCAGTGTCACAAGTAAACAACAGGTGGGTCCAGTTGCCCCAGCTCGCTCTGTGAGGTGCAGTGGAGTCTGGTGGCAAATATGAAGACTGGTTTGACTAAAAGAAAAAAAATCAGGTTAAGGAGCAGGAACCAATCAGAGCAGGCTTCAACATTAAGTCTCCTCCGTCACACAAACCCCCTGTTACTATGAAGAGGCGAACAGCGACCAGGCTGACTGTACATCTACACAACAACACTGTACTCCCAGACTTCACACGTTACTATGGCAACAACCTGCTGAGTATTACACGTGCTTCCCCAGAAAAAATACCTCTGGTTCCTTCACAGGCTCCATACGCCGACATAAAGCATCACAGGTCTGAACCTGCTGCAGCTCCTCAGGAGTACACATGACGTCATTACAGGTGTGTGACTTAACCTGAACTGAAACCTACACAACCGAGAACAGCGACCGGGTACCGTGACTTCAGAGTGTGTTCAAGCTCAGGCTGGAGAGACAAAAGTGTGGAGTTGATAACAGCACCAACTCCACACTTTCACATTAATCCTTCATTTACAGTTAGGCACAGGTGAGTCCGGTCCGTCTCGGGCCAGCCCGCAGACGGAACCTGCTGGGACCAACTCTGGATCCGACCCACACCCCTTCAGTTCTACTCGCTACACCGCCACACGTGACTGAACTTTGGCGGAAGGATACAACGTTTGAACCTGGACCACCTGTATCCGGGCTCGGTGGACCGGCTCTGGAGATGATCTGTGGGGGATGTGACTCCTCGGGCGGCCTCGTTTACTCTTGGTAACGTGGTCCCGGAGTTCTAGGTGCTATTGTGGGGAAACCGGGCAGCGGTTACCGGGCGATGTGTAGCACGAGGTTTCACCGCTTCCACAGCGGCTAACGTGAATTTCCCGCTGCTGTCCGGTGATCCCAGGCGGGCCGACATAAGGCCAACCTCAGAGCCCATAAACCTGGATTTACACTGGGACTCTGCAGGAGAGTTTCCTCTCTCTCAGCAGTGTTATCTTTTAAAGCCTATCGGCTCGAGCGTGCTTAGCTTGTTTAGCGGCTAACTGTGCTAGCAGGCTAACCACCCGCAGCATGTAAACACTCAGCGGGTCCTGACCAACACTCTGACCGACACGCACTTTATTTATGTGTATTACACAGAATAACCCGCCGCCCCGTGGTGCAGGGTGTCCCGGTATCCGCGGCTGTTCGCGGTGTTGCTGTGCTCGTTAGCCCGAGTTAAATGGCGGCCCAGTCATTACAATAACGACGCGCTGCAGCTACATAACTCACCAACAGTCTCCGCAGCAGAGTTAGCTATCTGTCTGTCATTAAGGGCGCAGCGTCTTCGATCCGAAACGTTTTTCCCTGAAGAAACATGGAGCTCTCAGACTTTATTCAGCTGAACATGAGACGGGTTTGTCTCTTCAGCCGCCAGCGAACTCCATCATGACGCCTCTTCTTCTCGGCCCTACAGAAAAGCATGCTGGGAGTTTTTCACAACGGGCGGGAGTTGGTGGCGTCATCACGCGAAGGTTTCTGGGAAACTGAGTTTTATGTTAAAATCATTACTTTTTCCTCTAACACTCGTAGATAAGGTAAATACGATCTATGAGAGAAGGTTGATTATATTTATATTCTTATTTTGCTGCTGCATGTTGAAGGGTGTCTCATCTCATGTTTTTAACATCATGTTTTTTGTTGTTTTGTTGTTGGTTTGTCTGTTTGTTAGTAACCTGTTGTATATTTTTTTTATCATTGGACTTGGAGTCTGTAAATAAAGAAATGTATATTTTCTCCTCCGTACAGTGACAAACACAGAGAACCTTTGACTCACTGCTACATTTTTACACACAGTTTTCTTACAGTTTCTGAGACTTACAGACAGCAACATACGTGACTTTTACTGAGCGAGTTGTAACCTGGCAGTGTTTCTGTGGACCCAGCAGAGGTCGCTGTGGCACCAGCTCTGGGTTGAATAAGATAAGATAAGTACATTTTGATGCCTGTATGGACTTCTATGTATACTTGTGAGGATATCTTTGAATACACGGTGAAACAACGGTCATGCAAAAGTCCTCAACAGCAGTGTGAGATCAGGAAACGTCACGGCTGTGTCCCTTTCACCGTTTAAACAACTAAAACAAACAAACAAACAAAAAAACCGCTGGACGCTAGTGACGTAATTCGGCCTGGACCAACCAGAGGAGAGTCTGTGTTCGCTCTTGAGTCAGACCTGAACTGTCTCCGGCTGTTTCTCCTTCTCAAACCGCCGCCTGTAAGTTCACCGAAATCTGCCGTTCACCGCCACAACGGTCATCCGGTGAAGTACCGGGACTGAGGGGACAGCCACTGGGTTAAACTGTCTGTTTGTTCTGCGTTAGCTGTACCTGTGCTAACTCCAGCTAGCCTAACGGTCAGCTGTGCTAACCCTAGCTAGCATAACGGTCAGCATGTTCTAAGCTCCAGCTAGCCTAACGGTCACGGTGACCAGCGCGCTGTCGTTTCCATCTTTAACTCGGTTTGTAAATCTATAGTAACAGAGAAGGTCAGGTGAGTCACACCTGTCCCAGACCGGTCCCACCGCCCAGTGGCAGTTCAATGTGTTGGTTGTTGTCACACTGAGCCGTGTGTGAGTACAACAGTGTAGATTCAGTAGGATACTGACAGGACATCATCTGGCCCCTCAGGGTGTAGGGCTGTGGTGATCAACCTGTGGTTCAGGCTCCTGCAGAGGCCTACCTTTTTAACAAGGTAGGAAAACGTTTAAATATTTCTTCCTGAGCCAAGGAACCACTGCTCTGGTTGTTTTTGCATTCATTTGTTTTTCATGGTTATAAAGTGCCATGACACCAAGTTAACCTGAGCTCTCTGTGTGTGTGTGTGTGTGTGTGTGTGTGTGTGTGTGTGTGTGTTGTGCTTTAGCGTGTCAGTTTTCATGTGAGCAACAGTGATGAGCAGCAGAAGCCGCAGGTCCTGGTAAGAACTGAACTACACACCTGTCATTCACCTGTCCCTCACCTGTCACTCACCTGTCCCCTTATCCCTCTGTTTTCTGTCTCAGCACCAAGAGTGGCTCGTGTCTGAGTGGGAAAGGACTGGAGGGACGATTTTCCAGAAGCCTCTCTCTACAAAAGCCTGGGTGGACAAAGGGCGAGGTAACAGTTGTGGTTAGCATCTGGGGCTAACTCAGAAACTGTCCTCCACAGTAAAAGTCCTTCATGTGTAGCAGGCAGCAGCAGGGCTTTTATTGTGAAACTGCTGCTAAAAGTGACAGCAGCAGCAAAGCTCTCTGTAAATGCGTCCAGTGTCTTTCCTTCCATTTGCAGAGTGATTTATAGAGAGTTTCAGTTGTATAAGTAGTGTTTACATCCAGTGGGGACTCGGACAGCCTTCTTCTTCACTGCCTTTGTGGTGCCTCTCATCCTGTCACCTCCACCTGTGGATCAGTGGAAGAGTGAAACTGTCGGCTGGACGTTCAGAGATGAATGACAGAGACACAACCTACAGACACAACAATGACCGAACCCTGTTTAATCTTTATGTCGACATGCTGCTGCTGCTGATGATGATGATGGTGACGGTGGTGATGATGACGACGATGATGATGGTGACGGTGGTGATGATGATGACGACGATGGTGATGGTGATGGTGATGGTGGTGGTGATGATGATGATGATCTTGCTCCTCAGGATGAGAAGCTCCACAGGCTGGTGAAGGAGTTTGGATCTAGCAGCTGGTCCTCAGTGTCCCTTCACTTCAGAGTGAGTGGTTTCGTGTCACTGATACTGAGGTGTTACAGATGAGAGTTGAGTGTTGTCATGACAACAGAGAGCAGTTTCATGACAAACAGAGGTGACAAATGACAGCAAACTGTGACTAGATCAAACTGTAAGCAGCCACAGTAGATTAGTGGGAATAGAAAGCACAGTAGATGGAAAATAAAGTACAGCTGCACCTGCACACACCCACTGTGGTCTGTGTCTCAGGGTCAGAGGTCAGACGTGGACTGTCAGCGGAGGTGGCAGCAGATTAAGAACCCAGAGCTGGTTAAAGGTCCCTGGACTCAGGAGGAGGATACAAAGGTAGAGGCTCACGGTCATGTGACAGGAAGTCACCTGAGACAACCACACTCTAGCCCATGATGTGGACAAAGACCAGACCCCAATGTCTGCAGCTGTTCAACAGCCCTCTTTATAAATGACGAGTTGTGATGTCACTTCCTGTGCAGGTGATCGAGTTGGTCCATAAGTATGGCATGAAACGCTGGTCACTCATCGCCAAACACCTACACAGTCGTAATGGAAAGCAGTGCCGCGAACGCTGGCACAACCACCTCAACCCGACAGTGAAGAAGAGCGGCTGGACCCTGGAGGAGGACCACATCATCTGTCAGGCCCACAGGCTGCTGGGAAACCGCTGGGCTGACATGTCCAAGTTACTGCCTGGCAGGTATGTAGACCATCTGTAGGTACCTAGACCACCTGTAAGTACGTAGACCTCCTGTAGCTACGTAGACCTCCTGTAGCTACGTAGACCTTCTGTAAGTACGTAGACCTCCTGTAGCTACGTAGACCTCCTGTAGCTTCGTAGACCTCCTATAGCTACGTAGACCTCCTGTAGCTACGTAGACCTCCTGTAGCTTCGTAGACCTCCTATAGCTACGTAGACCTCCTGTAGCTTCGTAGACCTCCTATAGCTACGTAGACCTCCTGTAGTTACCTAGACCTCCTGTAGCTACGTAGACCTCCTGTAGTTACCTAGACCTCCTGTAGCTACGTAGACCTCCTGTAGTTACGTAGACCTCCTGTAGTTACGTAGACCTCCTGTAGCTTTGAGACCTCCTGTAGTTACGTAGACCTCCTATAGCTATGTAGACCTCCTGGAGCTTCGTAGACCTCCTGTAGTTACGTAGACCTCCTGGAGTTACGTAGACCTCCTGGAGCTTCATAGACCGCCTGTAGTTACGTAGACCTCCTGTAGCTTCATAGACCTCCTGTAGCTACGTAGACCTTCTATAGCTACGTAGACCTCCTATAGCTATGTAGACCTCCTGGAGCTTCGTAGACCTCCTGTAGTTACCTAGACCTCCTATAGCTACGTAGACCTCCTGTAGTTACGTAGACCTCCTGTAGCTTCGTAGACCTCCTGTAGTTACGTAGACCTCCTGTAGCTACGTAGACCTCCTGTAGCTACGTAGACCTCCTGGAGTTACGTAGACCTCCTGGAGCTTCATAGACCGCCTGTAGTTACGTAGACCTCCTGTAGCTTCATAGACCTCCTGTAGCTACGTAGACCTTCTATAGCTACGTAGACCTCCTATAGCTATGTAGACCTCCTGGAGCTTCGTAGACCTCCTGTAGTTACCTAGACCTCCTATAGCTACGTAGACCTCCTGTAGTTACGTAGACCTCCTGTAGCTACGTAGACCTCCTGTAGCTTCGTAGACCTCCTATAGGTACGTAGACCTCCTGTAGCTTCGTAGACCTCCTGTAGCTATGTAGACCTCCTGTAGTTACGTAGACCTCCTGGAGTTACGTAGACCTCCTGTAGCTTCATAGACCTCCTGGAGCTTCGTAGACCTCCTGGAGCTAGGACTTGGTGATGTGGAGAGCAGGTGACTATTAGTTGTGGTCCTAACTGGGCGTCTCTAGACCAAGGTTGTGGACTAACTGACCAGGTACAGACATGGTGGCTTTGCTGTATTTTGTCCTCAGGACAGATAACTCCATCAAAAACCACTGGAACTCCACCCTGAAGAGGAAGGTGGAGAAGGAGGGATACCTGCAGGTCCTCCACAGCTGCTCCACCTCCTTCAACTCCTCCTCCTTCTGCAGACGTCCATCCAGGTCCAGTGGACCACCTAGCACCACCAACATCGTCACCAAGGTCACCCTCCACCCTCCACCCTCCACCTACAACGACAGGTTACAATGATGCTAATGCTGCTCTGCCCCCTGCAGGGGGACAGTCTGTCCACCGTCAAAGATGAGTCCAGCTGCACTACCTGTGACCACAGCACCTGCCGACACCTTTGTAGCCACGCCCACCTATTTTCCAGCGTCTCCGCCTCCTCCTCAGGATACGACTCCTCCATTTGTGAGCTGATGGTGCCCACGGAGCTGGCAGAGGCAGGAAAACAGCAGTTCACTTTCAGGATTTTATTTTGAAAGGATAAGATTTAACGTGGAAACAGTTTTTTTTGTTTTTTTTGTAAATTTGAAAGTTGAGAAACTAAACGGAGCCTGAACTCATCACAGGGCACACGCACCTGGAGCTGCAGGCCACGGGAAGTGACATCATCACTGTCCACCTGCCTGTGCAGAGAAGACGCTGACCTGTCAGGGAGCTACGTAAGAGCACACCTGTCAATCATACACACACACACACACACACACTCTGAGTCTCCACCATGTCTCCACCATGTCTCCACCATGTCTCTCCTGTGTTCAGGTTGTAGGGATGAAGGAGCAGTTATTGAGTGGTGGAGACTCCTCCTGGACCAGGACCAGTGTGATGGGAGCTCCCAGCTTCTCTCCCTCACAGGTACAGTCTGTCTGTCTGTCTGTGACCTGTCTGTAACCTGTCTGTCTATCTGTCTGTGACCTGTCTGTCTGTGACCTGTCTGCCTGTGACCTGTCTGCCTGTGACTTGTCTGTAACCTGTCTGTCTATCTGCCTGTGACTTGTCTGTCTGTGACCTGTCTGTAACCTGTCTGTCTATCTGCCTGTGACTTGTCTGTCTGTGACCTGTCTGTAACCTGTCTGTCTATCTGCCTGTGACTTGTCTGTCTGTGACCTGTCTGTAACCTGTCTGTCTATCTGCCTGTGACCTGTCTGCCTGTGACCTGTCTGCCTGTGACTTGTCTGTAACCTGTCTGTCTATCTGCCTGTGACTTGTCTGTCTGTGACCTGTCTGCCTGTGACTTGTCTGTCTGTGACCTGTCTGTCTGTGACCTGTCTGCCTGTGACTTGTCTGTCTGTGACCTGTCTGTCTGTGACCTGTCTGCCTGTGACTTGTCTGTCTGTGACCTGTCTGTCTGTGACCTGTCTGCCTGTGACTTGTCTGTCTGTGACCTGTCTGTAACCTGTCTGTAACCTGTCTGTCTATCTGCCTGTGACTTGTCTGTCTGTAACCTGTCTGTCTGTGACCTGTCTGTCTGTCTGCCTGTCAGCTCCTCGGTGTCTGTGCTGCTGATGATCTGAAGCTCCAGCGTCCAGCACTGACCTCCACCCCCGTCTGTTCCCTGAAACACTGGGACAGCAGCAGCTCGAGTCAGGACCAGCCCTGTGTGCACTGCAGCCTCAGCACCCGGTACGTCCTCATACAGAACCGAACCAGATCCAGAACCCAGAGCAGCAACAAGGAGGGAAATAGGCTGGAAATGGGCCAGAGACAGGAAGTAACAAGAGCACAAGACACACACTTCAAAATAAAACAGTACTGTCCTGATCAACAGAAAACCAACAGGTCTGATCAGAGACTGCTCTGATCAATAAATGATCAATAAATGATAAAAGACAGCTGAAGTGTGAGACGTTTGAAGACGTTAGACTCACCAGGTAAACAGCTGTTTGTTGTTCAGGACTCCAGCTGAGATCACAGACAGGGTCAGAGTGCTGCTGGCGGCGGCTCCACAGACGCCAACGCCACTGAAGATCAACACCTGCAGCCACGAACAGGTGAGCACACACAGCTGTCAGCTGATGGTCAGAGTGTGTAAGTTAACAAGAGCCCACAGCTGTTCTTCTCATCTGTGAGGTCACTGTGAGGTCACTGTGAGGTCACTGTGAACGCCTATAGTGCATTAGCTGTTTGTGGTTCAGGTGTCAGTCTGTGAGATCAGGAAGGCGACTGTGACGTGGGAGGAGACGAGCGTGGACCCTGACGGCCACCTGTCCGCCAGCAGCTCTGAGGTCTGTCACTCACACACACACACATCTGTGAGGGTCTGGAAATAAAGACCCGTTCCCCTGTCGACCCATGTCATCCAGGTGCAGGGCGAGAGTCTGCTCACCCCCACCCTGCAGGTCCAGGAGGAGTCCAGCACCGCCCCCAGCTGTGAGGATTCAGGCTGCTTCCCATTGGAGGGGCAGGTGGAGGTGTGGTGGTGTCAGCAGCCACTCAGTTACCTGCTCTCTCCAGACTGCCCCGCCCACAGACTGAACCCCTTCGAGGTAAAGAACAAAGACACTCTGTGTGTGTGTGTGTGTGTGTCCTCAGAGGACTATGTTCATGTGTGTGTGTGTGTGTGTGTGTGTGTGTGTCCTCAGAGGACTATGTTCATGTGTGTGTGTGTGTGTGTGTGTGTGTGTGTGTCCTCAGAGGACTATGTTCATGTGTGTGTGTGTGTGTGTGTGTGTGTGTGTGTGGACAGCTGAGTGGTGAGTTACAGGTGGTGATGTTTGGGAAAACAGACGATCAGATGAGTCTGACGGAGCAGGCCCGACTCTACATGGAGCCCTGACCTTCATCTTCATCCTCACTTCATCCTCTTCATCATCATCATCTTGGCCAGGTGATGATGATCAGTGAAAGCAGCAGGTTCTCCTCCTCAGCTGTGTGTGTGTGTGTGTGTGTGTGTGTGTGTGTGTGTGAAGGTGTTTTACTATTGATCATGAATCAGCTGACTGCAGAGTGTGTCAGCTGTTCTCTCCTCAGATGAGATCAGCTGATCGTTTATTGATTGATTTATTGAGCAGTTAACAGAAAAAAGTTTGAACTTTGATTTAAACTTGTTTTAAAGATGAAAACAGATTTTTATGGATTTTAGACCCTGGACTTTTATTGATCTTTAACATTTTAAACAAACAGTAACGTGTCGTCATATTTTACATATTTATTGATTTTACTCAAACGCTTTACTTCTGAACCAGAAGCAGATGCTGAGACCAGAGTGAACAGAACCTGCTCTGGATTCACTTGGTCTCAGTTGAGCTTTTTATTCCTGTTGCAGTTTCTGAAGAATGTGTTGATTTTTATTTCACTTGTCAGATTCAATAAACGTGACAAAGTGACGGAGTCTGATTTCTGAGGGATGTTGACGAGTCACTGTGTTTATGATCAACCGGGTTCACAAAGACTCAGAGTCTGGGTTTTGGTCCCGATCAGAAACCTGCACCATCAACCTGAGCACAGCAGGTGGACGCAGCAGGTGGACGCAGCAGGACTTGAGGGATGGAGACGTGATCTAGGTGACTTTGATGTGACCTTGATGACTTCGGGCTTAAACAGCGACATCTGCACCATCTACACCTGACTTTGGCAAGTTAGACCTGGTCTCACAGACTTAGACCTGGTCTCACAGACTTAGACCTGATCTCACGGACTTAGACCTGGGCCCTGTACCACAAAGCAGGTTGAACATACCCAGGGTATCTTCACTCAGGCCGAGAGGTCACACAGCGGTGGTTATCAACTTGTTACCCCGGGTTTCCCAGTCCAGGTAGGTTTGTCAGTCCCACTGACCAGAACCTGGGTCTTTCTGAGCGTCAGCTGGATCCTCTCATGACCCACGCTGACACCTGGTGTATGTACAATACTCAGACACCTAACACTGGTGATTTCCAAGGGAACTGATTAGTCAGGCAGCAGAGCTTTTATACCCAGCCATCTCCACCTGGAACATAACCTGCCCTGGACCAGGTTAGCCGTTCAGCATTAGTTACCATGGAGATGCATCCCATTAAGACTTAACCAGAGTTAACCCTGAAGTTACCTAGCTAAGCCCAAATCCTGCTTTGTAGTACAGACCTCTGACTTGGACCAGGTCTCACAGACTTGGACGTGGTGAAAGTGTGTGGTATCAGGTGCAGAATCTTGAATACAAGCCCATCTTTCCCTGAGAGGCGGGGCTTAGACATCAGCTGGTTCCTGTTTAGTCTGGCTGGAAGCCGGTGTTAATGGAGCCGGTGTCCAGAGGAGGGTGGGGAAGATGGGGGCAGCTCTTCCTCCTGGACTTAGCCAGGACTCGGTGGAGGAGACTGGGAGAGCCGTTAGAAGCCGCTGAGCCCCCCGAGCCCCGCACCCCCGCTGAAGGCCCATCGAGTCCCAGCGGCCGGCGAATGCTGTTCTTCCTCAGCAGCCTGGGAGTACTGTGACCGCTGCAGAGGCAGATAACATGTGAGCCCTCTGACCTTATGAGGTCATCGCTGACATCATCACAGTTGGGTATGACACATGTCCTACTGTCAACCTCAAAACGCCTCACACACTCTGAAGCTGCTGGGTGAGGTTAGCATGCTAACCAGCTAGCATAATGTTAATATATTTACTACGTAAAAACATGTAACAACTATTAAAGTGAAGCTTCGTCACTGAGAAGTGAAAGGACACCACGTGTTTGTCAGGTGCTGCTATAGTTACCTGGTGCAGCCACAAGAGGCACCAGTGGACATCACAACGACCGGCACTGACCCCCTCCTCGCCAGAGTGGGCGTGGCACTGGGCGGGTCACCATCCTGCAACACACAGTCGTTACGTCACTGCTGGCTGTCAGCCAATCAGGCCTGAATGTGTTCTGTAGTGAAACCTACTGGGATCTCTGTCCCAGCACCAGAACGGGTTGAGACCCGAACAGGAACCAGACTGACCCAGGACCAGAAGTTAAATTCTGGATCGTGTGTTTAACGTGCTAATTACAGTCTGGTGTCACTTCCTGTTCCAGCTGAAGCTCAGGTCAAAGTTCAGACATTAATTTACGTTAATGATGAAAGGGTTCTGATGGTCCTGGTATCAGACCAGGTGAGCTGTCACCTTCAGCGGCTCCACACAGGCCACAGGGAAGTAACCTTCGTCTCCGTTCGACAGCCGTCCATACCACCAGGTCTCGTCCTTCTTAAAGAGGACCTGGATCAGGTCTCCATGGTTCAGGTCCAGCTCCTTTGCGAGGCGGGAACGGTACTGGACCACTGCCACCACAACCTGCCAATCAGTGTCCAGAGCAGGTCATAATAGATCAGCAGCGACCGTCTACTAGTATCAAACATCAATTAACTCTGAACTAACCATTTAATGACCGTCTGAGATTCATCTGGCCCTTAAAGTCTATTATCTATTGATCATAGTCAATCAATCAATCAATGACCTCCAACAGGAAACAGACTTCTTCTCTGGCATGACGCCTGTGTGTGTCCTGTACTCTCCTTTAAATAGCTGCTGCTCAACAGGCTGTAAATACTCAGAGGTCACACTGATGTAACACTGATTAACACACACACACACACACACACACACTCAGATTCAGATTCAGATTCTTTACCTTCTCATTGTCCACATGTCTTGTCCTCGTCCTCCTGCACACTGAAAGGGGGGGGGGGGGGGTCAGTGACCACCATGGTGGACCAGAGACTGAGACTCAGACCTGAGACTGAGGTCCAGGTGAGGGACAATGGGGGGGGGGGGGGGGGGGGTCTGGTCTCACCTGGATCCCTGGGGTTCAGTCTCAGGTGTGTTCACAGTCAAAAAACACACATTGCGTTCAATGGGAGAGAATCACAGGCAGGAAATCAAACTGTGTTGTGTGTGTGTGTGTGTGTGTGTGTGTGTGTGTGTGTGTGTGTGTGTGTGTGTGTGTGACTCACCTTGAGGGGAGAAGACGGTGGTAAAAACCTCAAACTGTTCATCAGAGTGTCTGTAGATCTGCTGCATGCTGCTCTCACTCTCTTTCTTACACACACTGAGCTTAAATACCTGCAGCCACTAATCCTCTGTGTGTGTGTGTCTATAACACACACACACACACACACACAGGACATCAGATGTGCTCAGGTTCACTTGACTCAACCGTTGAGAAACACTAATGATTCTCATTGATCACCTGATCAGTTCTGATCAGTTTATTGTTTGAGAAGCAGGGTAATTAATGATTGGATGATTATTACATATTGAGACTGATGCCATGAGCTGAACAGGTGAGCTCTGTGGTGCGTTCAAGGTCACATTGTGTTTAGCTCGTTTTCTGTTCCTGGGGTTAAACCAGTTAAATGGAGTCAGATCAGGTTTATATAACAACTGTTCCTGGATCAGGTTAAACTGGATTAACATGAGACTGTTCTCAGAAACACACACACACACACACACATACACACACAGATTAATATATAACTAAATGTGTTAATTACGTGAGATCGACTCTTTAAACATGAGCTGACGATGACTTTGATGTTATTGATCCAGTTTTAATATTGATCCATTAAAAGCTCTTCAGTGCTTCAGTCACTGAATGAATCCATTCATGAATTTCAACACCCTCGTTTCCCATTGGACAGAGAATGTGTGACATCACATCCAGGTGTTTGATTCACACCTGCATGAGAACATGAGAAAACACTGATGACAGGTGACAGGTGTGACACAGGTGGAGCTGCAGCATCATCTAGTGGCTGTTAGAAGAACTGCAGCCTGCCTCCCACAGCACAGCTGATGCGTTCAGTGTCAGTAGAGCTTCATGGAGGCTGAGAACAGCTCGCTCAGGTCCTCCTCACTGTGCTCTCTGGGAGACAGTTTGGTCACGCGCTCCTGCACATGAACACAACACGTGTTAACACAACACCACTAATAACCCATTAATTACCCACTAATTGACTACTGATCAGCCATCGATTAACCCTGAACCCTCAGCTGCAGCTCTGACACACCTGAGGGATGGTTCCCTTCACCAGAGCTGGGATGTCGTCTTTGCTGTAGCCCAGAGCTCCCAGTCCGTCCTCCACCTGCAGATCAAACAGGAACTGACGCAGAGTGTCGGCCAGAACGGCACCAGCATCCGCCTGCTTCACCTGCCGGATATCTGCACCTGAACGCAGCACAGAGACTGTCACTTCACCAGTGAGTCATTGCAGCTGAGGGCAGCACAGAGTCTGTGGACACACTAGTCTGGTCATGTCTCAACCAATCAGAGTGTAGAATTGTTGCTGTCATGTTGTTCTGATCACCGTGCAGGTGAACAGGTGAACAGGTGAACAGGTACCGAGGATCTCTGCAGCATCCAGGTGACGCTCTGGACACATCGGGGCAGTAAAGTTGAAGACGGCCGGAGACGTGAGGACGACTGAGAGACCATGAGGCTGAGGACAGACACACATACACACAATGACATGTCTCATAAACACCTGTTGATGATGTGTTGATGATGGTGATGTGTGTGTAGCTGTGGCCTCTCACCACCAGGGGGTGCTCCACACTGTAACCTTTGGCCGAGTGAGTCTTCACGTTTCCAGCGATGGGATATGACATCCCATGACTGCAACACACACACACACACACACACAGATGTGATGCAGCTGTCTCTACATTGTAACAGTTTCTTAATTTTACTGCTGTCAGTGAACGTCTCACCACAAGTGAACTCCAGCATTTCCAAAGCCAATCCCAGCAAACACACTAGCGAGGTGCATGCTGGACCGGGCCTCCAGGTCCTCAGGGTCCCTCACAGCTCTGAAATCAATCAATCAATCAATCAATGAGATGTGCTCTTTATGATGCTTTAACAAGAGAATGTTTGACAACTTGAACTGATCAGATCAATATTACATCATAACGTGTTTATTGAACATTGATGAGGATCCTAGTGGATCCTTGTCCTGCTGACTGAGGCCCAGAGTGACCTGTCTTTACCGTTTCATGTACTTGGCGACCACGTTGAGGGCGTGTCTGGACCAGACGTCACTGATTGGGTTACTGCCCTGGTAGGCGGGACGGTTGATGGGGTTGGGGGGGCAGGGGCTCCTCTGGTTGTAGGGTAGGGCGGTGTAGGACTCCAGAGCGTGACTAAAGGAGACAGAATACACTGACTTGTTTCCATGGTAACAACAACCACAGCTCATTTCTTTGGAGACAGTGACGTCCTCCATGTCTCACATGTTTACACTGAGACCTGAACACGTCAGGGTCAAAGGTCAGTAGAGACAGATGCTGACAGAAGAACAGATGTGGACAGAAGAACAGATGTGGACAGAGGGACAGATGCGGACAGAGGGACTGACCAGAGCACATCGAAGCCGCTGTTGGCGGCGACTCTTTCGGGCATGCTTAGTGTGTGCGTCGGGTCCACGATGCCCAATGTGGGTCTGATGGCTCTGCTGGCGATACCTGAGCACAGACAGCCAATCAGAGCTCAGACTGATGCTATGATGTCATCAGGTGAACAAACAATTGACTGTTTCCTGTTTGGCTGTTTAAAAATCCCCTCCAGGCTTTTAATGTGAAACTTCCCATCCCAGTGAGAAATGCTGTGGGTTTCTATAGCAACAGGACAGAGAAGCAGTTTCCTGTGGTCACCTATGACATCAGGTGTGAACACACCTGTTTTGGCCTTCAGAGGCTCGTAGTCAAAGATGGCGACGCCGGTCGTCTCGCTGCCGGTGCCTGCCGTGGTCGGGACTGAAACACAGGTCAGGACTCATCAGCTGATCAACAGAGACACACCTGAGCAGGTGAGTCAGGCCACCTCGACCCTGACCCCTCCCCTGTGACAAACCTTGACCTGGTCTCTGCTGATAAGATACAACAGAAAAACACCTGCAGAGGTGAAGGACACCTGTGCAGGTGTCCCTGCTGTAACCCTGTGATCAGCTGATCAGTTATTGGTTAATAATCAACTCTTTCCTAACCCCACATCACTCTTTACCCTACAGCTGTCAATCACTGACACAGTGTTCTGGCTCTGCCCCTGGCCTCAGCTCAGTGGTTGTCATGGTAACCCAAGTGTCTGCAGAGTACCTGCAATGAGTGGCTTCAGAGCTCCGGTGATTGGTTTCCCTTTACCGATCGGAGCGTTGACGAAGTCCAGGAAGTCGGCGTCAGGGTGACAAGCGTACAGATTGGCTGCTTTACAGGTGTCAATCACAGAGCCCCCGCCCACCGCCACAAAGACGTCAAACGAATCCTTTTTAGCAAATGCGATGGCGTCCTTAAAACTGACACATGAACACACAAATGAAATGAACCAACAATCAGCAAGAACATGACTCACAGAAACGTTAGCTAGCCTAGCTGTAGCGAGTTAGCATAGTGAGCTAACAGTGAGATGTAAACACATGGTTTGTTCACCGTGTTTCTTGTTAGCAGGAAGTGAACAGTCGTGAATTTGACTCAAATAAAAACAGGACAACAGTCCTGTGACTGACGGGGAAGCCATCTTGAAAACCTGAAGCTCTGCTCATCAAACAAACATTTAACATGTTTATAAAGAGCTTTAGCTTTAGTTTGTTTTGAAGTCTTACACATGTCTGAATGACATCACTTCCTGTGCCTGTTTCAACATCACATGTCCAGCACTGACCCACAGAGTGGCTCACTGACCTCCCTTGTGACCTCACCTGGCATCGGTGGGTTCCACCCGGACGCTGTCGTACACCTTGTACCTGACTCCGCTCTTGGCCAGAGACTCCAGGACGGCCTTCACCGGGGGGAGGCGGGACAAGTTCTTGTCCGTCATCAGACAGACGTTCCGGGCTCCGAGGTTCTGCAGGTCCTGGAGAAGCAGACGGAGCGTTTACTGCTCAGGTGAGCGTTCAGTCACACCTGTGCTTTGATTGTGTGTACTGATACTGATACTGATGATGATGATGATGATGATGATGATTCGTTACCATGCCGATCTCTCTGCTGACTCCTTCTCCATACCTGATGTTGGAACTGGCCATCTGACAGAAACACACCACCACAGAAAATCAACTCATCAAATACATGAAAGTGTGTGTGTGTGTGTGTGTGTGTGTGTTTTACCTCAAAGGCATAGTCTGTCTTGCGCACCGTACAGGCTGCAGCTCCAGAACCTGCAGGACAGAGTCATTGATATCTGATGATGATGACAGATTACTGATCAGGTTACTGTTTTACTAGCTGGAGTCACAGATTCTTCATTTTTCCTCAGTTGTTTCAAAGAGACTCGACTCTGCCTGGAGGTGATCAGTCAATCAGTGATGGATTGGTTCAGGTTAAATATTGATCAAGGTGTGTCACGCAGGTGTGTGAGTGTGTGAGCGGTCACCTTGGTGGAAGGTGTTGGAGTGAGCAGGACACCTGCACCTGTGAACACAGACACATTCATGTCAACATCCTGTATGTAAGGGTTAAACAGCTCGTCCCGTTTTGACTCAATACAGGACGGGTTGTGCCTCGTGTGTCCGCGTTGTCTTGAATGCAGCATCATCCACCTGCAATCTGTGGAGGCCCCTCCCACTCTGCACTGGTCAAAAAATAGTGATGTGAAAACTGAACAACTCTAAATGTTGTTGTTTTTCACCTGTAAAACTAAATCCTTCATTTCCACTGGCTTCCTGCAGGAACCTGCTCCAGCAGCAGCATCAGTGGTTTCATCCTGATCACAGAGCAGGTTCACTGTGTTAAAGCTTCACCGTCCTGGTTCAGACCTGAACCAACCGCTTCTCTGGCTCTGACTGAGTCCAGCTCTGTCACGTGACCACAACAGGTGATTTGGTGAAAAACGGTTTAAAAGTAGAAACAGCCGTTTCCCGCTCTGTCCCACCTGAGCCGGATTGTCACGGACCCCCTCCTGATCCAGGACCTGGCTCCTGTGATCTCTGCGCGAGCTCCCCTCTGAGTTTAGACCCGAAAATTTTTAAATGATCTGATTTTTTAACGGAGTTCTCCCCCTCTCCCTCTCCCCCTCCCCCTCTCCCCCCTGCACGTTGTTTACGTGTTTTCAAAGTTTCCGGTTTAAATCTGACTTTAAATTAACGTAAAACAAACTTACGCCGCGCGCTCGAGCTGCCTGAGCAGGTGAACGACTCGGTCTCTTCCCGCCATCTCTGCAGAACTGCAATGACCCTCACGAGCCGTGGACCGAGGTTAGATAAACCGACGTCAAGTGTCCGCAGCTGGACACGACAGGCTACTTCCGTCTGATTTCAAAGTAAAAGCCAGACTCAGCTTTCATAAACAACCAGTGAGTCACTGTTATATACATACATTAAAAAAAAAAAAAAGGAAGACAAGGAAATAAAAACAGTCCCACATGAATAAAAGGAATTAAAGACTCCATAATGGAGATCAATACATAGAGAAGCGTGTTATATTTATCGAAGTGGAACTTTAAGGTGGATTAGAAAATATTCTTCATATAGTTTGTATTGATGTTAACATTTTTTGATAAAAGTCCCGGGTTAACCTACAGGTCACAGTTCACAGGTGTCAAATGTGGACATATAACTATGACAACACAACCTATGTCCATATCATTAGCACTTTAAAGATGGGGTTGGTAATCCTGGAGAGCTAGCAAGATTTGAAAATTGCACCTCCTCTGACACTCCAGCCACACGGCCATACACATACACAGGCTACACACAGCAGGAAGCAGAGGGGCGGGGGGAGAGCTGGCCATTAGCCGCTGGCTCGCGGCGTCGTAGGCAGACTACGGGGCAGATCTGACCACGCCAAAGCCGGACGGAGACACTCCAGCCACACGGCCATACACATACACAGGCTACACACAGCAGGAAGCAGAGGGGCGGGGGGAGAGCTGAGCAATAGAAGCTACAAAAGTAGCTACGTTAGCAAAAGTTACACATTTCATAAAATAACAAATCCTCCCCGAAGCAAAGCATATAATTACCTGTCCAACAGAAAGAGAGCAACCTCAGCATCACTTCAAATCCCTCAGTTGTCTCCACAAAAGCAACACCGATGTTTCCTCTGGTTTGACGTCTGGCTTTATCCAGAGCCTTTTTGTTAGCAGCCTTTTCAGCCTCCTTTCTCTTCCTCGCCTTTTTCTCGGGGCGAGCCGTTACAAGTAACGTTACAAGTAACGCTGGAAGTAGTAACTGGAGCTGCATTTTCTCAGCCACTGCTCATAAATGAGCATGAAATCCGTTCTGCTGTAACTCTGTACGCTGATTTCTTCCAGCAACAGCGACACGTGAAGATTGTGCACAGGTGTGGGAGACAGGGATCGAGGGGGGCGGAGACAGAACTAGACATGAAGGCATCTGATTGGTTCTTGCTCTTCGGTGTGAAGAGCGTGGATTGGTCGGAGTTGTGTCAGTCCTGCAGCTGCCACAGAGGACTGATTACTGTCGTTCCTTTTTCTGATACATAATGTATTGATCACTCAGAGGGTAGAAGGACCATTTCACCCAGTGTAACAAAAAGTGTTTCTGAACAGGATCACCAAGCCCAGCTTTACAGGAGACATATTCTGCCCCTTTTCCACAAATTAAAATAGTTCCCAGGTGTCTTAAAGACATGTCTGTGACGTACTTCGGTCAAAGTCGGTCAAACATCACAGCTCTTTTCATCTGCTCACAACAGCCCAGTTCACAATGGCTGGTCTCAGTGCCTGTCCCTTTAAAAAATGAAGGGACCACTGCTCGCCATGCTACGCGCCTTCTACCGGTACCTGTACTCACAGGTAGGGATGGTCTTATGCTTATGTATTTATGCTACATAACCACCTCCAACAGGTGAGTTCAAAGATCAAAGTCTCTCTTCAAACCAGCAGTTGTGTCGCAGTTTGTCTCCTCGTGTGAAGGTAACGTGAACATTTGAATGTTTTCCTCGTTAATACCTGTCGTTGTCTGAGCTCTATCTCCCCCAATATGTCATTGTGTTGTTGTGTTGTTATAATGTTACTGTAGCTGAGTCAGAGCTGTAACTGTAAAGTCT
This sequence comes from Caranx ignobilis, assembly GCA_021432705.1. Classification (NCBI taxonomy): domain Eukaryota; kingdom Metazoa; phylum Chordata; class Actinopteri; order Carangiformes; family Carangidae; genus Caranx; species Caranx ignobilis. Next base: position 222,794 of record MU270005.1, on the reverse strand, counting down.
GGACCAACACAATCGTGTCCGCTATGTTGTGTAGAAGAAGCTGTTATGACCTATCACCAATCAATACTGACTGTCACTGATCACTGACTGTTCCTGCCTATCCCTGATCAATATTAACTGTTACTGATCAATGCTGACTGTTACTGATCGATATGGACTGCTCCTGCCTATCACTGAACAATACTGACCACCTCATGTAGTTGTCAGAGTTTTCCTGAGACTTTATTGATTATTGATCTGACAGTGTTGATCAGTGTTCAGCATTAGCTTCTTCACAGTAACTGGGTACATTTAGTGCCGTACAGTTGTGAGGTACTTGTACTTTCCTTGAGTATTTTCACACCCACAAATACTCTGGGTTATTGATTATTGGACACGAATCATCAATATTGTTGTGAAGAATCTTTTAGAGCAGCAGCAGTTGTTCCATCAACATTTTTCAAGCAGAAATCTTCAGTTTTTGAGGCTGAAAACTGAAGATTTCCTTGTTTTCTCTGTTTGATTTGACTGTAAATTGAATAAAGTTTCAAAGTTCAGAGTTCTTTATTGTCACAGTCACTATGACAACGCGACAGTAAAACCTTTCACATGGAACCAGAGCGACAATAAAAGACACATAAATACTCATTAATAAATAATCGATGCAATAAGATAAGATCAAAAGTGACACTGATATGAAGCAGAGAAGAAGAGCCAATCAGTGGAGGAGCAGCTGGAGACATGATGGACATGTGAGCTGGTGTGTAGATGAATGATGTGTGTTTCCTCTGCAGCTGAAGCTAGTGTGTGTGAGCTGATGTGGATGTGAGCTCAGCAGCATGGATCAGTGTGAGGACAGAGAGGAGGGAGCCCCTCCCTCTAAAACTGCTCTGTGTGGGGGACATCAGAGCCAGACCAGAGGTCAAAGGTCAGATGAGCATCTCTATCTGTCAGTTGTTGTGTTTATTAAAAGATTGAAGATAATTGTCATCAGTTTGTATCAGTTGTGTTGTTGTTTCAGGATCCAGCAGCAGAGACCAGACTCTCCTGAACCCAGCTGTCTGTCTCTAAAGAGCGACATGTCAAAGGACTGGCTCAATGAATTTAAAGAAGAACATCAATCAGTTGATCAGATGTAAGTTGTAACTGAGTGTTTGTGTGTGTGTGTGTTGTGAAGGTGGAGGTTACATGACAAAGCATACAATGATGTAGCAATACATACCAACACAACACTGCACATAATGAACAGAAACAATAGCCCCATTTCCACTGCAGGAACTTTGGGGTAATTTTACAGGGCGGGGCTTGTTGGTGCGTGTCTCAAAAGCATGAACTTGCCCAGAAGGACCATCTCCCAGAACTTTTTTATTTGGTGCTGATTGGATATACTCAAAGTGGGATGGGACGGCAAGAGAAAACACAAAAATAAGTGGCTTAAAAAACAAAACAAAAAAAACATCATTAGGAGGCATCTACACTGCCAGAAAAAAACAAAAACAAGAGCAGTAAAAAAAACTGCCGCACAATGATTGTGCGATGATCAAAACAGCTGTGCAATGATTACGTTGGCTCAAGAGTCCGGTGGGTCCGATACAGGTCCGGCTCTGCAGTGGTGACACAGCGGCTGAATGACAGGATGTTCCTGTAAAGTTCCTGCCTCCTCAATTTTACCAGGAACTTTCTTAGTGGAAGCGACCAAACTGTTAATGTTGTCCTGGACACAGGAAACAACAAAGACACAAACTGAAGCAGGGTTCTCAGGATTCTTTTTTGGTGACACTGGGAGACTTGTGACTGGTCCAAAGACAGGCTCCACCTACAGCCTGAAATTTTATTAGCAAACATCCAACACTCCCAGAGTTGTGCCACCGGTCAGGTAGAGGGGGCAGCTACTCCTGCCTCTCAATCACCAATCAGCTCATAGACATGAACTGAACGCTGTTGTTATCTGACTTACCAGCTGTAGCTTTAAAGGGATAATCTGTCGAACACGCCCTCGAGAGCAGCTGGAGGTGAGTGGGTGAGTTCTGTTTTCGTCTCTTTTCAATAGAAACCAGGCAAAGCAGGCAGATGTTTGATGCCTCCCATTATGTGTTGGAACCCTATTTGTACTGTTGACTATGTTGACTGTTGACTTTTTGTACTTGTGGCTATAAGTGTCTTTTTTGATCGCGGTTAGCTCATGGCTACAAAGACAGCAGTATTTTGCTATCTGGCTGTCTTCGCTGAAGTTGCTGTTCCCTTTAAATATGAAGCTGATCTTTGTCTCATACAACTAATGAACCCTCAGTTCTACAGGGAGTCATCTGATTAGCTGTCAAACCTGATCAAACCTGACTCCATGGAGCTTTAGCTTGTGTGTGTCTCTGTGTGGACAGACATGATGCTAGCTAATTCTCCATGATTCCTCCACAGAGTGGACCAGGAGAGCTCAGAGGTTCCCAGTGCTCAGTCTGCCCAGCACCATCAAACGCACCTGGACTCCATATTCATGGTGTGTACATGTCCAACAGCTGCTGTTACGTCTGTTGTGTTCTCAATCATCTCCATGCTGCACTTTGACACCAGTGGATTGTCAGTGTGTCCAACATGGACCTGATGTTTGGCTCCATGGTTTTAGTTTGATGCTGTCACTCACAGAGTTTCTGTTCCAGCTGCTGGAGGAGAACATGGTCACTTTTGTGAAGAACGAGCTGAAGAAGATCCACAAGGCTCTGAGTCCAGATTACCCAGAATGCTCAGGGAGTCAGAAGGAGGATGAGGAGGTGTTGAACGGTGAGGATGAAGAACAGAGGAGGAGCAGCAGAGAGGCATTAGTGAAGATCACAGTGAACCTCCTGAGGAGGATGAAGCAGGAGGAGCTGGCTGAGCGTCTGCAGAGGAGTAAGCGGATTTCTCTAAAGACTCAACATGATGGACAAATGAGACGTTCACTGACATCAACTTATGGAGGGAAACATGTTCATATAGTCGTTGTTTATATTTTCTTATTAGTCTCATTTCTTTTGCTTTCATTCAGAATATTTTGCAGCAGTTTGTCGACGTAAACTCAAATCTGACCTGAAGAAGAAGTTCCAGTGTGTGTTTGAGGGCATCTCTAAAGCAGGAAACCCAACTCTTCTGGAGCAGATCTACACAGAGCTCTACATCACAGAGGGAGGGGCTGGAGGGGTCAATGATGAACATGAGGTCAGACAGATTGAAACAGCATCCAGGAGACCAGACAGAGCAGAAACAACCATCAGACAAGAAGACATCTTTAAAGCCTCACCTGGAAGAGACGGACCAATCAGAACAGTGATGACAAAGGGAGTGGCTGGCATCGGGAAAACTGTCTTAACACAGAAGTTCACTCTGGACTGGGCTGAAGACAAAACCAACCAGGACATACACTTCATCTTTCCCTTCACCTTCAGAGAGCTGAATGTGCTGAAAGAGAAAAAGTTCAGCTTGGTGGAACTTGTCCATCACTTCTTCACTGAAACCAAAGAAGCAGGAATCTGCAGGTTTGATCAGTTCCAGGTCGTCTTCATCTTTGACGGTCTGGACGAGTGTCGACCTCCTCTGGACTTCCACAACACTGAGATCCTGACTGATGTGACAGAGTCCACCTCAGTCAACGTGCTGCTGACCAACCTCATCAGGGGGAAACTGCTTCCCTCTGCTCGCCTCTGGATAACCACACGACCTGCAGCAGCCAATCAGATCCCTCCTGAGTGTGTTGACATGGTGACAGAGGTCAGAGGGTTCACTGACCCACAGAAGGAGGAGTACTTCAAGAAGAGGTTCAGAGATGAGGAGCAGGCCAGAAAGATCATCTCCCACGTCAAGAGATCACGAAGCCTCCACATAATGTGCCACATCCCAGTCTTCTGCTGGATCACTGCTACAGTTCTGGAGGACGTGCTGAAGACCAGAGAGGGAGGAGAGCTGCCCAAGACCCTGACTGAGATGTACATCCACTTCCTGGTGGTTAATCTGAAAAGAGAGAATGATAGGCATCATGGTAAACCTACATCAGATCCACACTGGAGTGCAGAGAACAGGAAGATGATTGAGTCTCTGGGAAAAGTGGCTTTTGAGCAGCTGCAGAAAGGAAACCTGATCTTCTGTGAATCAGACCTGACAGAGTGTGGCATCGATATCAGAGCAGCCTCAGTGTACTCAGGAGTGTTCACACAGATCTTTAAAGAGGAGAGAGGCCTGTACCAGGACAAGGTCTTCTGCTTCGTCCATCTGAGTGTTCAGGAGTTTCTGGCTGCTCTTCATGTCCATCTGACCTTCATCAACTCTGGACTCAACCTGATGTCACAACAACAACCAACCTCCAGGTGGTCTAAAGTCTTTAGAGACAAACCAACACATTTCTACCAGAGTGCTGTGGACGAGGCCTTACAGAGTCCAAATGGACACCTGGACTTGTTCCTCCGCTTCCTCCTGGGGCTTTCCCTGAAGACCAATCAGACTCTCCTACAAGGGCTGATGACACAGACAGGAAGTGATTCACGGTCCAATCAGACAACAGTCCAGTACATCAAGAAGAAGATTGAAGAGACTCCCCCTGCAGAGAAAAGCATCAACCTGTTCCACTGTCTGAATGAACTGAATGATGGTTCTCTGGTGGAGCAGATCCAACAGTACCTGAGATCAGGACGTCTCTCCAGGGATAAACTGTCTCCTGCTCAGTGGTCAGCTCTGGTCTTCATCTTACTGTCATCAGAAGAAGATCTGGACGTGTTTGACCTGAAGAAATACTCTGCTTCGGAGGAGGCTCTTCTGAGGCTGCTGCCAGTGGTCAAAGCCTCCAACAAAGCTCTGTAAGTGTAGAGACAGATGGATTTATTCATCATTATATAAAGACACTTCTGTGTTTTCAACAGGACAGAAAATAAACTCCTTTCTTCTTTAATTCTTCATGATCATCTCTTCAGACTGAGCAGCTGTAACCTCTCAGAGAGAAGCTGTGAGGCTCTGTCCTCAGTCCTCAGCTCCCAGTCCTCTAGTCTGAGACACCTGGACCTGAGTAACAACGACTTGCAGGACTCAGGAGTGAAGGTTCTGTCTGGTGGACTGGAGAGTCCACACTGTAGACTGGAGACTCTCAGGTGAGGATCCATCAAGCTGTTTATCTGATGACACTTGAACACAGCAGCAGGTGTTGACAGAGGGTTCCTGTGTGTTGTTGTGTGTCTTCAGTCTGTCAGGATGTCTGATCACAGAGGAAGGCTGTGCTTCTCTGGCCTCAGCTCTGAGCTCCAACCCCTCCCATCTGAGAGAGCTGGACCTGAGCTACAACCATCCAGGAGCCTCAGGAGTGAAGCTGCTGTCGGCCAGACTGGAGGATCCAGACTGGAGACTGGACTCTCTCAGGTATGGAGAGGCTGCTGCAGCCACACACACTGTCTGATAGAGGGGGAGGAGCTGGAACATTTTCTATGGCCCCGTTCACATCTGTTCAACCCTGATTGCACCTGGTATTAAAGGGATACTTCACCCAAAATCAATTATTCACCAATTTTCTACTCACCGTCACGCCAATGAAGGGTTTGGAGAACTTTTGGAGTTATCAAAAGGCTTTTGTAGTTCCAGGGGGGGTCCAGCTGGGAACAGATTTTCATATAATGGTGGTGGATAGTGCTCACTTTTGAATCGTCCAAAAACACACACTATGAAACATCCAAATACCTCCATACTGCTCATCCGTACTGACCCAAGTGTCCTGAATCCCCGACATGAAAAAGTTGTTTGGAAAAAATTAATTTGATCTTGGTTTTTAGCATGCATGAGATTTGCTGCGAGATGTTCTTCTGTCTTTACATTCATGGTTTAACATGACCCCCAATCCACTCACTGTGTGACTCGTCCCAACACGGTTTATACTGAAGCCAAAATCTTCAACAGATCATTGTTGATCCGATCTCTTTGGATTGCTCTCCATGGATCGGCACCTAAGTGGTCCACTGATCAGTTGATGGGGGAAAAACGCTGTGCGTGAGGCACACCACCGCAGCTGAGTAAACAGCAATTAAAAAACACTCAGGTGGGGCAGCTGTACATCATACACAACAACAACAAAACTGTTCATTCTACCAACGTGTACTACCCCCCACCCCACTGATCCAAAGATGATTCCATCTGTGACTCATCAACAGTGATCCGATCCAAACCGTGAGATTATTGATCCGTTGCACATCTAGTTTCAAACATGAGCTATGCGGCTTTCATCAGTCACAGTGATGAACTATTGGTATCACTACTACTGTAGTCAACGACTCTCAGGACCACCTCCAAGGTGTCGTCCCCACCTAGGGTTAAATACCTGGGTTTTCTCACACTGGTCTTAAGAATACAAGAAGCCTCTCGGATGAGAGGCAAAATGTCTTCAAGAATCAAAAGAAGTCTAGTTGTCTTCAACTTCAGCAGTTTTGTTCAAACAAACACAAGCTCTGTTCACACTCAGGGTTAGGGTTGTATCATCACCAGATAAAGACTCCAGTTCCTTCTTCTCTTCTCTCACTCTTCATCCATACATACAAGCCTCCATGTGAACACAGTGATAAAACAGTGTGTGTGTGAGAGCCATGTAATGTCCATGTGTGCATGCTGACAGAGAACGTGCTGCTCTGACCCCCCTCCTCCTTTCAGGGTGGAGCCTGCTGGAGACCCATGGTTGACACCAGGTCTGAGGAAGTGTAAGTGTGTTTTTACTTTGAGCAGCACATTCAACCATCTTCACACTGTCACATCACTGACGTCATGAGTCTTCATCAAACTGTCAATAACTGATCACATGATCAATAACTGCAGCTGTGTCTTGTTCTCTCCATCAGATTCCTGTCCACTCACAATCGACACAAACACAGTGAACACAAAGACCAAACTCTCCGACAACACCAGGAAGGCGACACGTGTGGAGGAGCATCAGTCTTATCCTGATCATCCAGACAGATTTGACCAGTGTCCTCAGCTGCTGTGTTCAACTGGTCTGACTGGTCGCTGTTACTGGGAGGTCGAATGTAGAGGAGACGTTGATGTGTCAGTGAGTTACAGAGGAATCAGAAGGAAAGGAGACAGTAGAGACTGTGTGTTTGGACTGAACGATCAGTCCTGGAGTCTGTTCTGCTCCGATGGTCGTTACTCTGTCTGGCACAAAAACAGAGTGAACGCCTTGCCATCCTCCTCCTCCTCCTCCTCCTCTTCCTCCTCCTCCCCTGGCTCTGACAGAGTAGCAGTGTATGTGGACTGTCCTGCTGGCTCTCTGTCCTTTTACAGAGTCTCCTCTGACTCACTGATCCACATCTACACCTTCAACACCACCTCCAGTGAATCCATGTATCCTGGGTTTGGGTTTGTGTGGTCCAGGTCTGGTTCCTCAGTGTCTCTGTGCTGAGTGCATCAGAGTCGCCTTTTGTCAGAGAAACATTCTCACTGTTGAACAGACAGTCTATACATGTCTGATTCTGTCCCCGTCCCTTCATCTGTCCACCCATCCAACATCTTCCTCTCATCCAAGATCGGTTCGTGGTGGCAACAGGTTAATCAGATGTCCCTCTCTCTGGAGACTCATTTGTGTCTCCCTCCCAGCCAGCATCCCGACTCTTACTGCTCATGAGCCTGGCCTCCCAGTCGATCCCCAGATTCTCACGTCTGGCCTTCGAGGCAGCCTCCTAAACTCCGCTTTTTGGTTTGAAATTTTGAAATCTGTTCTCTAGTAGTGGTGCAACGGATCACGATTGATCCGTGATCCGAACCAATCACTCTCCATGGATCGGTATGCAAGTGGTCCGCGGATCAATCGAAAAAAGAAGTTGTGTGTGTAGTGTGGGAACACGTAGGTGCACCGCCCCAGCCGAAAAAACGGGCTATTAAAAAAAGTCCACTCGTATATTTGAAGCTGCAGCTGTACGTCTCGCACAACAATAACATGTTTCATAACCCCCCCCCACCACACACCGGTGTTTTTAGATCATTTAAACTCCTTCAGTTATCTCTCTCTCTCTGTCTCTCTCTCTCTGTGGCTATCTACATTATGGTAACACCAATAAAATACAGTTAATAAACTGACCCGTAACGTCAATTTCACTCACACGTGACTGCGTAGTTTATCAAGCTCTTAAAGACTGACGCTGGTCAGGGGCAAATTATCACACACATAACTTCATTTTGGGTTTTTTCACGTCAAGTGAATAAATGTCATTAATTTGAGATGAACAGCAGCGATATTGAAACATAGGTTCAGGTCTCTTGCTCAACTGTACTCAACCGATCGATTAATTAATCGACTGCGAGCTGTTGACAAGACCTAACATCAGGCTAACAGTTAACTCTACCTCGTAATAAACATCACCAAACGTTATACAGCAAATAAAAAGCACAGCGAACATTTTCCAACAACATTAATACTCACCTACACATGTGGAAGCTGCTTCTTTCAATCATAGTATCCATGTGGCTTTTCGCTGCTTCCACCAGCTGAATCTTCAGATCAACAGCTGTTCTTCACATATCTACGTCTGATTGGCTGAATAACATCACGTGATTTGTAGCTTTGCCTGCCATTGGTTCAACCGACATAGTAGGCTGCGGGGTTTGTCTGCAAATTTAACTAACTTTAAAACATGATTTTGGAAAATGTGCCAGAATTACAAGTGTCAAACAAAATCTGATTAAGAAACAAAAAGCTTTAAAACTTAAGAGATCCAGGTCCTCCCTCACCGGGGATCATTGTTTTCAAAAACTAAAGCTGATACGCGGCCTCGGCCCACTGCCTCTGGCTTTCTGTTGGCATTTTGCTCTGTTTGACACCTGGACAGTTTATCTACACGCTCTCTTCTTACCTCCGTGCGCTCATCAGCTGATCCATGCTCCGCTGCCTTGGCGTACCTCCGGTCACCGGCCGAACCGCTGCAGATGCTCCTCCAAACATTCACTTGACTTTGTCGCTACAGCTCATCGATGGTAGACTCCATGAGACACACATCAAATTACGTTTCACCCATAATTTCTGTTGGTCCACGGTCACAAACCGTAAGGCGTCCCCAGCGTGCGCACCTGTGTGCCGATTAACCCACGTGACTATATAGATTTAAACACTGATACTGCCACCTATCTGCACAAACGAGCACAGCACCCACAAAGAAAAGAGAAAACGAGCAGCCTGGCTCCTACATGAAGGTTCCTTCAGTTATTACAGACCAGAACCAGACACAGACCAGAACCAGGTCCATAAACAATAATTTATTTGAACACAACAACGAATCATCAGAGTTAATATTTCCACCTCTCAGCTGTTAAAACCAGGTCAGTTTTACTTCTGGTTGAGCCAGCTGAAGGAGAAGACATGTTTGGGTCCATCTGTGTCATCTGGGTCATTCTGCTGCTCAGACTGGACCTGGAAGAGAAGAAGAAGAAGGCATCAGAAAATCACTTATCTCATCATGTTACCCTGAAACCCCGCCCACAATCAGCCACATTATCCAATCCCATCAAACAGAGATTATCAACCATTGTACCTGTGGGGTGGCACTGCCTGTTGGGACAGGCAGAGGGGGCAGGGCCTGACTGAGTGATGATGTCACAGGGCCTTTACTATGTGTGGTCACTGGGGGCGGAGCCTCTGAGCCTTTCTGAGGGGGTGGGGCTGAGAGCTGAGCAGGTGAGAGAGGAGACTGTTGATTGGCTACAGGTGCGAACTGTGGCTGTGACTCCATTTGACTTTCTGACGACCCCCTGACCTCCACCTCATCTTCATCACCATCATCGTCATCTTCATCAGCTGAAGAAAAACACAGAGTTAGCAAACGTGTTAGCATGAAGTGCAGTAGCTCCATATTAGCAAGATAAGATTCATCCCACAGTGAAGGAACATCATCTGTATTGGAGAACAACCCAGCAGTGACAGTGAAGACATTGTGTATAGATACACTATTGGTAATTGTTATGGCAGAATGAGACTTTAGCATTAGCAATATGTCTGTGAAGGTTCTCAGTCATGCAGGTCATCTTTATCCTGTGGGTTGTAGAAAATAAGGCAACTGGACTTCTTATCTTGTTCGAAGACGTTTCGCCTCTCATCCAAGAGGCCTCTTGGTTCTGAAGAACTGAAGAAGCCTCTTGGTTCTGAAGAACTGAAGAAGCCTCTTGGATGAGAGGCGAAACGTCTTCAAACAAGATAAGAAGTCCAGTTGCCTTATTTTCTACAACCCACAGGATTTAGCATTAGCACCATGCTAATGCAACATTTACTTTACACTTCCATGCAGTTTTGTTAGCATCCAGTTCCATTAGATTGCACAGTTCTGATTGACAACGCTTCAGGTTATTAGCATGCTGGCAATCATTTATCTTACAATAGGTGAACAGCTTAGTTTCTCAATGATAATGACTATGCTAACATGTTAGCATGTACTGATGTGACAGCCACTTCCTGTGGGCGGTACCTTGGATGAAGTCAACTCTGCTCAGTGCTTGCCGCTGACAATCAAAGTTGGCCGTGAAGTGCTCCATGTTCTCGTAGCCATGTTGGAGTTTGTCCAGGTGTGACATGTTGGTGCCCTCCATGATTCTGATCAATAAACAATGATCAATAAAAATGAAATCAGTAATCAACGAATGCCGCAGTAAAGTTGTTACATCTCAGCAACAGTCATGTTTTTGAGTACTCACTTCTGTAGCAGAGGTTTAGTTGTCTGTGGGAGAAATTTATTGATCACATGATTAAAATTAATTAAACTCACTCTCACATGTTCAGGTTTTGTCTCATTATTATGGATGCGTTCATGTCCTTCAAAATAAAAGTCATAGTTTCAGGTTCACCTGCAGGAACACGGCCATCTCAGACTCGTCCATGGTCTGGATGGCGGTCTCCAGCAGCTTGGCCGTGTTCTCCATGTGCTCGTTGTACTTCCTCCTCAGACCTCGGATGTAGTCAAGCTTCTCCTCCTGCTCAGAGTTGATTCTCAGAGTCATCTCACCTTTCTTCTCCTCCAGGAGGGCGAACAGGTGATCAAAGGTCTCGCACACCTTCGACTTCTGTCTGCTCCCGTTGTCCTGAAAGCACACAGTCAAAAAGCCTCAGGTGAACAGGTGTGCAGCAGGTGGACAAGTGTGCAGCAGGTGGACAGGTGAATGCACTCACATTGACAGCTCTGCAGGTTTCCTCCAGCTGAGTGATGATCGCCTGAATCCTTTCATTGTTCCCAACGAGCATGGAGATGCAGTCAGTCAACTCTGCCTACACACACACAGAACCTGTGATGTCACTACAACTGCAAAAAACAACCGTGTAGTTCAACGTGTTGTCGTTGTTGTGGTACCTTTTGTTTAGTAAACACATTGTTCAGCGGCGCGACCTCACAGTCCTTGTGCGCTCCAAACACCTTACACAGAGAACAGGTGGGGACGCTGCAGGTCACACAGTAGATGTTGATCTTCTCCTCCTCATGCTCCTCACACATCGGCTGCTCCTGCTTCACCTCCACAGGCTTACTGCTCACACACAGATAACAGACAGCCAATCAGAACTGAGCCTCACAGATGTGTAAAGATGTGTTCAAGTGTGTTCAGGTGTGTTCAGGTGTGTTCAGGTGTGTACAGGTGTGGACAGGTGTGGACAGATGTGTGTATTACCTGGTGCTCCCCTGCTTGTACATGTCGATGATGTTCTCCACGAGCAGGTTCCTCTGGAGGCCATAGACTCCGTGTCGGTCCAGGACAACCTCATGTCGACAGGACGGGCAGCGAAAACGACCACCAGATGTCACCGTGGAACCGCTCCTTGTCGACAGGTAGGGGTTGGACGCCTGCAGGGGGCGGGGCAACACTCAGCTACACAGACTGAATGGTCAAAGTAATTCTGGTCTTTTAAGATTGATCATGGTATCAGTGATTCTGTGGAGCACACAACAAATATCCATGTTTACACAAACTAACTGAACTTATGTCTGTGATCAGATGTGATCAGTTGTGATCAGCTGTGATCAGTTGTGATCAGATGTGATCAGATGCAATCAGCTGTGATCAGATATGATCAGCTGTGATCAGCTGTGATCAGTTGTGATCAGCTGTGATCAGTTGTGAACAGACATGATCAGTTGTGAACAGACATGATCAGATGTGATCAGTTGTGATCAGCTGTGATCACATGCAATCAGCGCCTGTCTTTCACTGTGACACTGTGAATATTAAAGCCTGGGCTGTTCTCAGCAAGTTGTGTAGCCTGGAATTTTATTGTGGAGGGTCATCCTCAGGAAGTGATGTCTGTGTTGTGTATGTGAGGGAACCATCAGTGTGTCAGGTCTGTTTACTTTATGAGTGACAGCTCTATGACCTCTGTGTGACCTTCCCTACGTAAATAAACACCTAGTTCTGTGTTCAGAAGTCAGAGTGTCCTTGAACGCACCACCGCGGAGACTCGTGTTCTCACTTAAAACGCAGCTCACCGGGAATGACACCAAAGGGCTGAGCTCAACGTGCTGTGTCTCTTTAAGGCGTGCTCACCTGAGCGCGGACCTCACCTGGAAGACGTCATTGGCGCACTTGCGACACAAGTTGTGTTGGCAGGGCAGGATGACCACCGGCTTGGTGAACATCTCCAGACAGATGGGACAGACGAGCTGCTTCTCCAGACTCTCCATGACTCTGAGGGACGGTGGGGGAGAGGCGTCCCGGAAGTCGGATCAATAAATCAATCAAAAAAAATAAATAATGAAAAGTGAAGAGGCAGCAGAGCAGCGGAGGTGTGGGAGTCTGTCAGAAACTCCGAGGCTGTTTTTAGACGGACTGACGTCAGCCGTTTCCGTGCCGACAAGTCCATATATGTCAAAGGTCAGGGGGAGGAATGGGGGGGGTGGGGGGGTCATTAAAGAGACAGTCACCGTGATGGAGGAGATGGGAGCCCCCTCTCCAGAGAGAACAGCTGTCAGTAGAGTGCGGGGGTGGGTTAGAACCATGTCTTTATGTTACCATGGTGACCAGGGAGCAGTTCACCTGTCACTCATATGAGCTTTGTATTGTAGCCCCCGCCCCCCCCCCCCCCCCCCCCAACACACAGCAGGCTATTTAACTACAGATTTATTAATGCTGACAGAGACATTAACAAAAAAAGTTCAAACACAGACACTGTATACATCAGTAATGATGTGACATTATAGTGGTGATCTGAAATTGGATTACAACCTTTATTTATAATAAGTGTGTGAACAGAGTGGGGAGGTGGGGGGGGGGGTTGCTTACATCTTTACATTTAACCTGCAGGTCACCTGACAGCAGGTCACCTGGTGCAATTATAGCAGAAACACAGTGAGGTGGGAGTGGCCTTCAGGTGTAGGTGGGACTGGTCTTCAGCTGGGTAGGTGGGAGTGACCTTCAGGTGTAGGTGGGACTGGCCTTCAGGTGTAGGTGAGACTGGTCTTCAGCTGGGTAGGGGCAGTGACCTTCAGGTGTAGGTGTCTCCATATCTGCGACGTCCGTCAGTGATGAGCTGAGTTTTCTCGCTGGCGTTTGTCGGCTGCTGAATGACCGGTGTCTCAACGTCTTCAGGGAAACAAACATGTCACATGACCTGCTGAGGACTCACCTGTCCTATACCACCATCATCATTAACATGAATAACTGACAGGGATTTAGTTTGACTGTGTTGCCTCTGATAATCAATCACTAATCCAAACTGATCCTCTGACAGAGGAAGCTCCACCTGAAGAGGAAGAAGAACTAATACTACATTTGCAGCACCATCAAAATAAAAGTTGAAAACTCACCATTGTCAGGGTCATTGCGAATCTCTTCCTCCAGGTCGTCAGGGGAGACGTAGTCTGGCTCCGCCCCCTCACTTGTGGGCATGGGTTTGAGTTTTCCACAGCAGCAGTTGCAGCAGCAGCAGAGGCAGCAGCAGCAGTAGCAGCCAGTCAAGATGCCGCAGACCACGAATGCACCCTGAAGCAGAGACAGGCATCAGCAACAACCTTACCAACGTGTGACGTTACACTGTGACATAAGCTCCGCCCCCTCACCTTGGCCCACCAAGTGGACAGCATGAAGTACGTGTTGACGTTGTCCTCTCCAAACTGCTGGGCTACATAGAGTCCCAGAGAGCCGTACGAGTCGTAGATGTTCCTCTTACTGAGGTCGGACAGGACGGTGTGGGCGCTGTTCAGCTCCTTGAACTTCTCCGCCGCCTCCGGGTTTTCCGGGTTCTTGTCAGGGTGGAACCGCAACGCCAGCTTCCTGAAACCACACACAGGGACAGCTCAAAGCTTTAGAACAAGCTAGTGACCTTCACTTGACATCGGAGGAGGGAGGGTCACCTGCTGCAGGTGAGTGGGCGGACCTGTGAGCATCTCACCTGTAGGACTTCTTGATGTCATCATGGCTGCAGCCTTTCTCCAGACCCAGGATCTGGTACAGAGACTCTCCAGATGTGGACAAGGTTCGCTGCCTCCTCTCAGACATCCTCACACCATCACCTGTTGCAGATGCACAGGACAGGAGCCATGTTAGAGAGAACCTTTAGAGTCTGATAGAGACGCAGGTAGAGGTAAACACATCCGAGCAAACAGCAGAAGAAGAAAATGTGGAGCTTTAAATTGACTGAGAAAATAACCCTAACCTCTGACCTTTATACATGTAGTCTGAGTCAGGAAGGTGAGTTTAGGTTTTGGACAGTGAATAGGATTATTTGGTTTTCTGTAATGATGACGCAGTTCTCTGGTTCCACTTTCCCAGTTTTTCCTCTGACAGCGAACTCAACATGTTGGTTTCTGTGGCCAGTCAGAGGTATTGATTGATTATTAGTCTTACAGTCTCCTGCTCATCACTGGACAAACAGAAGCATTTCAAATCCTGTCCTTGTGCAAGACCAGGACCACAGAACCACTGGACCACAGAAACACTGGACAACAGAACCGCTAGACCACAGTACCACTGGACCAGAAAACCACTGGACCACAGAACCACTAGACCACACAACCACTGGACCACAGAACCACAGGTTAAGCTAATGTTTTACATCAAACTAATTGGTGATGAATCAAATGCAGCTGACAGTAATGACATGGAGTAAACCTGGGAGTCTAGGCTCCTGGAGGTCTGGGCCCAGATGCAGAGGCCTTTTTAAAATAACTGTGCCTATAGAGAGTTCAATGATCAGAAGATCAGCAGGAGGACTGAGGCCTGAACCCTGTCATTCAATCCCACACAACTTTATTGAGACTGCTGATCTGCAGACAGGTGGAAACATCAAGCATCCTGTGGAAACCAAGTATCTCAGAAAGTGGCAGTCTGAGGGACCAGAGTCTTACACTCTGGAGATACATGCTTTTCACTGGACAGAGGTTAGACACACATGATACCTGGGATGACGTCACACAGGACAATGGAGCATCTGTCTACCTGTAAAGGAAAGTGAAGGTAAATGTGAAGATTTAAGATCTGTTACCTGTGAGCCGAGGCCTTGCAGCGATCCGTCTACCTGTTCAAATCTTGGTGCTCGTCGTCCTGACCCAGCGTCTACCTGCCCAGGTGTTTGTGAGGATCTCTGACAGCCTCCATCAAACATTCAGCAGCAGCTCAGCTCAGGTGACCACAGGTTGCCACGGCTGCTCGGGTTTCACTGAGACACTGATGGATGCTTTGTGGTGGCGGCGGTGGTGTTTAGGGTTTAGGGGAGTTGCCATGACGAACTGATGAGTCAGGGAGGAGGGACTAAGAGGTGTCAATCAATTTAGAGCAGTCAACAGAAGCTAGTTATGTGTGTTTTATTGATACACTGAGTGATTGGTTGATTTGTCCATTCACTGAGAATAAAAACAACAAGTTTCAGACTCAGTTTGGAGGAGAGAGAAGAGTTTATGACAGACCAGGTCATTAAGGGGGGGTGGGGGTACACAAGGATACAAAGTCAAAGCACACTGGTTTCAGTGAAATCACCATCAGTCACCACAGTGGACACAGGACCAGAAGCAGGACCAGAACTAGCAGTACTGACCCAGACTGAGTAGAATGTGAAGAAGCGTCCTCTGGTCTCCTCTGTCTTGCAGCTGGTGTTGAACTGAAATAATCACAAAGAATCAAGAACCTGCTTTATCTGTCCAAATATCACAGGTCAGGACCAGGAAGTAGGAGTGTGAAGGTCGGGTTCCCTCAGGGTGGACACAGAACCCGGTCTGCTCCTCAGAACACTGAAAGCAAGAACATCCATGAATCAGACCAGGTCTATGGATTAGAACATGGTCAGATGAGTTCTTAGAGGAGAGGGTGTGTTTCATTATCATTACAGTGAAGGAAATACTCACAGCTGATTGGTCCAACAGTGACTGGAAGCTGATTGGCTGAGGCTCCAGCTGACCGAGCCTGTCGTCTGGAACAGTTCTACAAAGATGAAATAAGTGAAGAACGGCATTGCTTTGTGAACCTCTGAAGAACATTTATAAGGACGAATGGGAAGACCCTCCAGGTCTTTAAACACTGGGACCTTCTGAGACCATCTACACTGAGCCTAAGAACATCCCACCCTTTAAGAACCAGTGGGAGCTCGCTGAGCTGCACTGAAGCCTCGTTAACGACTCATTAAATTTTCTGTGTCTCTGATGTATCTGTCTGCTCCTGACTCTGATTGGTCTGTGGAAGCAGTGAACAGCTGCGGTGCACTCACAGAGCTGCAGGAAGCGCTGTTCCGGTCACACAGGCTGATCCTGCAGTGCAGATAAATGTCGTTGTACGTCCCATGGTACAGGAAGAGCAGCGCTGAGAAACGAGCTTGCTGCGTCAGACCATTTTCAACCACGGCCACATGACGACGGTCAACTGGACACCTGGAGGAGAGAGCCAATCACAAAGCAGCTTAGAGTCAGCAGAGGCAATATGTGAACAACACACCTGTCTGAGAACACAACAGAGGCTTAGACTTGACAGAAAGAGAAGCTCAGTGATTGGCTCAGACTGACAGGTTTTTATCAATGTGGTTTGTATGTGTGAATAAACATGTGCCTGTTTTTAATGGCGCCATTTGGATTTGCACTCTAACTTAAATATTATTATATATTATATAATTCAATGACAACAAAGGTTTTCTATTCTTCCATTCTATTCACTGACTTCACTCTGCAGACCATGAGACCAGGGTCTCCAGGGCCCAGTAAATCCTGGGCTCTGCTGTGTGTTGTCCTCACTGAACCCTCACCGGTTGTGGATCAGGGAGTATTGGACCGGATCATCAGCACTAGGTAAGTTTGTGACATAGCAGTTCTCCAGAACAAGGACAAAGTCGTCATTATCATAGTTCTCCATGGAGACGTCCACGTGCAGGGTGGAGCCGAGTGGCAGGCTGACTGGGCCAGAGGGAAACGGCTGGCTGAAATCTGCACTCCTGTACAGAGTCATTGAAGCTCTGGTGGAGTCACCCGAACGCACCACACCAAATCTGTCCCCCCTTAGGACAAGACATGATGAAGAGAACACAAACTGTAACAGTGACTCTACAACTCACTTTTAATTTAACCACAACAATGACCTTATGTATTACTTTGACAAGATTTTAAGAGGAACGGTCATGGATTGTCATGAAAATCTTTGATTCAAAGGTGATATTTATTTTATCTGGTCACTGTTAAACCACAGGTAACCATAGCAATGATCTTGCTTCAATTAACTGACAGGCTAAACTCAGTATAAACACACTGTAAAACATGGAGGAAGATTAACGGCAGCATCTCACTTTGACAAATCAGAAGATGAAGATAAACTCACGGCAGCTGGTATTGGATGGCAGCATTCAGGCTGCTGATGTCATCCAGTGGGAAGATGCAGGAGAATGGGATGCTCATGGGGATTGGGAGAGGGACATTGGACGATTCTGATGGGTACACAAACAACATGTTGGAGTAGATGATGTGGGTGCCATTGGTCTGGAACAGAGACAGAGACATGAGACAGAAACATGAGGAGCTCAGTGAAAACAGCCCAGTGATCAGTCCAGCAGTCCTGGCTATGGCTCCTTAAGACCCGGTCCAAAAAGACATTTGTTTGATAACAAAACAAAGAGTCCACAGCTGAGTTCTGCAGGTACACAGTTATAAACACTACCTGATGATGGTGCTAGAGGGACAGTCACAAGATCACTACAGATATCTGAGTAGGTTCTCAGTCATCCAGGTCATGGTTTTCTTTAAGTGCTTAAGTTGCAGGCAACTGAGCTTCTTTTCAGGTTTTTGAAGATGTTTCAGCCTAAAGGTTCTTTTGTTCTAAAAACCAATCTGGAAGTCCCAGGTATGTCCCCAGATGTGGAACCCTGGGGACATAGATTTGCTGCTGTTGAAACTGACTCATCTTCTAAACTTATAGCACTCACATCCGTGTTGATACCAGTTCAGATGTCAGATCATACCTTACCTTCACCACGTTTCCACAGACTCCTTTGCTTCGCTCCACCAGGTACCACATCACCTCCTGATGGTCGACCTGCTGGTGGCAGCGTGGATCAATCAGGTGAGCAGAAGACGCATTCAGCCCTTGCTCTTGCAGTGCCCTCTTCTGTACCACCAGGCGCAGGTGGTCCTGTCCACAAACCAGTTCTGGTTCTGGAAAACCACCCTGCACACCTGGATCAACAAATAACACACAAATGACATATTGCAGTGGGAACAGTGTGTATTGAGTTTGTTCTTTCTTACAACACAATGCAAGTTGGAGAGATTTCAGTCTACATAAAACTTTAAATTGACTTCAACATTCACCAATAAAAGGTTCAACAGTCAATGAACTTCCAGACATATGTGGAAGGTAAAGTTACAGAAGGTTAAAGATCAGCTTCACTTCAAAGACACTTCACTAACCTGAGCAGACAACACCAGCATCTTCACCATGGTTGCAGTTATGAGTGCCAAACCCTGAATGCTGACACTGTGATAACATTGACTCACTGCCTACACAGACAATATCATCCATCCAGATCGGTCCTGTCCCTTGTCCAAATCCGGCAGCAACAGTTGCAGACTGGGCTGAGCCACAGTTCAGCTGTCTGCAGACCACTTGGGCGTCATTGATATCCCAGCTATCGTCACATACAGTTCCCCACTGGTTGTTATGGAAGATCTCCACTCTACCAGAGCAGACAGAGTCACCATTCATCAGCCTCAGGACTGGAGTCTGTGGAGCTGAGGAAAAAACACAAGAACAGATATATATTCAGCGATATAAAAATACACAGACACTAGATCCCTGAGAGAAGTCTAGAATGTCTTTAAGGATCAGTGGGATCAACTTGGGGACCATCTTTAGAAAGTCTACTGTTTTTTTCTATCATTATTGTCATCCAGCCCGTTCTACAGTTTCTGTGAGTTTAATCCTACCTGACTTGCCATAGTCGATGAAGCTATACTTCCATAATAGAGTTTGTTCTCACTGTAAACCTGTTGGGGGGTTACAGCCATTCATGGTGACTGGAATATTGTTGACATAATGATCACCAACTTTGTTAGTATTATTTCTGGACGGTTCTCTGTCACCTGTCATTTCTGTGCTGATGTAGTTTCCCCTTCGTTTGCTGTGAGTGATTTTTTGATGATAATGTGGGAGCACATATTCACCCTCCAGCAGTTACAATAATGTGTTTACAATGTTTTGCCACTAGATGGCCCTCTTCAACACATAATTGTTTATTTTCTCAGGCGCTGATTATTGTTCATTTCTCTAGCAGCCATGAAACAGATGAAATTGATTTCCATGTACAAATGATCATATTTAATATGAAGTGAATTATTTAGGACAAATGTTTAATGTTTTAATTTTATCTCTATCACACTGGAAACCTTGTCTGAAGGATCTCACTAGAAAGATTTCTGGTTAAACACTCAATAACCTCTTGAGGACCCATGGTATCCTCGCAAAGGACCTCTAAAATCTCTCTAATTATCTGTAACAATCCCTTAAGAATGTTTAGATCCAGAGTCGTTCGCCAGAAGCCAGTCATTCCTGGACCCTTTAAGCACAATCTTTAAGCCTAATGGTCACTCACCCTGACGTTCACACCTCCAGCTGATCTTGTCACTGCTCACACAAGTCTCTCCTTCAGCACAGGTGTTACATACCATGGTGTTGACATCTGTAGAGGAACAGGGCAACAGTTCATTGGAGAATCTGTCAGTATCAAAGGTCTAAATGATCTGTTAACAAAATCATTGTGTGGCACCAGAGAACTGGGCAGGAACCAGTTTTCTGGTCCTGATCCACTGACTGTCTAAAAGACAAGACCATGAGAGGATTTTAATGAATGTCTAGGTGGCAGTGTAGCCTCTGGATCAGGATCCCAGAATCTAGATCTCCACAGTCAACCTCTTCTTAGGAGGACTTACCTGCACAGTAAGCCAGGCGACACAAAGTCGGGCTTACAAACTTGTAGACATGGTAGTTCCCTGGACAGGCTTTCATGTGGATGGGGTTAGACTGAAACTGGCAGCAGCCTCTCTCCCAGCTGCCACAAACCCTTCCCTGTATGATGCCTTGTGAAGTTGTTGGGTGGGGGGTCTGGAGCCACAGTGGAGCATCAGTCCCGCACATATGACTCTCAATGCACCGCTCTGGCATCTGAACACTGCTGTTCCCAATGAACAGACGGTACCATCCCTGCCAGTCTGCAAGGCTGTCACAGGCTACAGATCCTGGGTCAGCCTTGAAGTCGGTGGCTCGCCAGGCATCTTGTAATGGAGTGTAGTGCTGACATGGGTCAGTACAGCGAGCTGTGCCATTCACCTGGAGACAGTCCTGACCAAATGGGCACTGAGTGTCTCCACAGGCGATCCTCACAGAGCGGGATGTGGGTTTGGCAGCATCATGTTTTTGGATGGGGCTGATTATGCAAGAGAAGGAGCCTTGGGTGTTTTGGCAGACCTGCCCTGGACTACAGGGGGGGCGGGGCAACGAGCACTCATTGATATCCACACAGCCTTGGAGCAGTGACCAGCGGTATCCTTGGCCACAGCAGTCGTCGTTACAGGTGGTTTTGTTGTAGCAGGTGAAGCCATCTCCCACCGTACCATCTTCACAGTGGCAGGACACGTCCACAGTCTGGACACTGTTGTCATGGAGGCCGGTGTGGCATCGAGCCAGTCTGTGACAGGCCTCACAGCTGGTGGCCACAGAACCTGAGGACACACAAGGTTCATTCTGAGTAAGCTTAACAGCAAAAATTATGAAGTGACATTGAGTTTAGATATTGCTACATGGCTAACATTAGCATTGGCAGCTGTTTAATCACTAGTAGCAGAAACATTGTGAGTTCAATATCAAACTTCATTAATTTACTCACCAACATCTGTCAGCACAGGTGGAAACAGGTTGTGCTGAAGTAATCATGCTAACCAATTAGCTTGACCTCATCAGGAGCTCTAAAGTAATTGGTGTGGTGGGTTCACAAACCCCTCAGCCATAAAATCTCTGACTATGGTCCACTGAAAGATGGTGGAACAGCTCCTGTGTGAACTCACCTGAGCTCTGAGCTGAGCAGGCCGTCAGGAGGAGCAGGTGGACGACCCAGTGGATCATTTTGAATCGCAGCTGTCAGAGAGAGAAACAATGATGATGATGATGATGATGATAATGATGCAAAAGGTACTGTACTACTACTCTGTTTACCTGACAGCTTTGAATGTCTCCAAATCCTTGAAATGTGAGAGCTAGAACAGGAGATCTGTCTGTTTTATTTTGCTTCTGGTTGTCCACGTTCAAACACAGTTCTGACCTTTAGAGCCTGACACGGTCAAACACACCTGTGTATTTGTCACCCCGCCCTCCCTTATCTGGCCAATCAGGAACTTATATGTGTGCTGACCCAGATTTTCTGGCTCTCCTGAACACCTCCATTTTGTTTTATTGCCTCTAATTGACTTTTGTACTTTTCTAAGCAGCTGTAAATAAATCGATTGTTACAGGTCTAATTTGACCGAGTTGTCCGACACCTGCAGGTCGTTCCTATAGAAACAAAAACCATTGACCTGTGTTTTATATCTAATTCTGATTTCCCCAAGCAGAATTGGTATCCTCAGTGTAGTCATCTGGTCTACAGGCTTCAGTCAGTCTCAGCTCCTCAGTCCTGATGTGTCACGTCTGGTTTGATCTAATCATCAGTTTACTGCGTTATAAAACCATAAATCAAACATCTGCTGAAACTCTGAGCTTCCACTTCCCTGACCTTGCAAATCCCAACCTAGTGTGTAGATGGCCCCTCTTGGAGAAACTTCTCCAGCCTTCACCTTGAAACTACATCTGTCCCACATCTGTCAGAGGTTCAGCAGCAACACTCTGTTTAACATCATCATCATCAACAACATCATCTGTGTGTTGTGTGTGGAATTTTGTCACTATTGTGTGTGAGTTAAAAAGTGTTTTCTGAAGTCACACTGACCTTCAACCTTTGACCACTATCTCCTGAAGGGTCAGACTGAGCTTCACAATCTGAGCAGCATTAGGATCAGAGCTGGTCCAGGTCTCTAGCTGAGGAGGGGCAGAGCTTTACTACTTCCTGTCTGATCTGCTTCCTGTACGAAACAACAAAATCTCATCCCACAATCCTTTGCCACAGCAGTATTTAAAATAGTATAGAGCAGCTGATCGATCAGCTGAAGCCAAATATTCATAAACGAATATTCTCATTTAATGTGTCTGCTAATGTGTCATCATGGAGATCATCATCGTTAAACACTAAAGCCCACACATACCTGTTGTTTGACCGAAGCCCCACCCACTGTGGAGGCACTGACATCACTTTTATAGAAACATCAGGAAACAGATCATTATATTATAATCTATATTTCTGTTAAATTCTCATTTTAATGGAGCAGCTTTCTCTGTTTCTGTGCTGACGACAGAAACTCATGTAACTGGAAAAAGCTCCTGAAGACGTGAGAGATGTCGCTCGTGTTATGGGACTGACACACAAACAACATGGCCGCCGGCTCCGACACAGAGGAATACACAACAATAGATAAGACAAGACAAGGAGAAACCAGTGATGCAAAAATAAGGCTGTAAAATCCATTTAGACAGAATAATGTGATTTAATGAGTCAGCAGTAAGAACACATGTTTCATTTAGTGTGACCTTTGACCCTTGACCCGTCAGAGAAAAACTAATACCAGGAGAGCTCAGGTTCATCAGGGACAAACACATGATAGGATGGGATGGGATGGGATGGGATGGGGGGGGGGTACAGTCGACACTCTACTACAGGGAACCACTCAGTTCCAACAATCAGAAGCTGCTAGGTCACACGGGCATCTGCAACTGTGAGTACTCATCCTGCCCCTCCTTCTCCTCCAGGTGAGGCTCCGCATCGTCAGCATCAAGCTGTAGGACCAGAGGTCAGAGGTCAGTTCAAAGGTGCACGTGTTTTTTCACATGTTTATTACACTGGGTGACCTCAGAGCACTCGTAAGGACGTCAGTCTCTCTGACCCCTGACATGTTTACAGAAGCATTGCAATAGAGTCCAGTTTGATAGCAAACTGCTCCTCACATTCAGATGTTACATCAGTGCACCATAAACTGCTGAATAGCTATTATATTGTCATGTTAGGTGTATAGCTAGTATGTAGCCAACTTCTTTCAGCACTGTCTTGTTTATTCATATGTGTTTTTTGTTTGTTTGTTTGTTTGAGAAGATGCACAATCCAACTTTATGTTCCTGTCTGAACTGTAGTGGCAGACACAACAGAAGCGTCAGTGCTGAAGTCAAGAATCATGAAGCCCCATCTCAGTAAACTGTAGGACAGAAAGGAGCTAGCATAGAAGCTATTATATCCCACCTTATGCTAGCCCTTTCTCCAATGTTATGCTCAGGGTAAATACTTTGCATTTCTGACTTTAAACTGGGTATTCGATACTGATCAGTCAAATACCAGCGACTAACAGCTAGCAGAATGTCAGTTACCAGAGCAACCTGTATCTAGCTTGAGACTCGATATGCTATAAAAACTTGCTACCAATAAACAGCTAACATTAATCTAGCAGACTCCAGGCCAGTGTGACAACATGGCTGGTGTCAGCAGGTGAAACAACAGGTGACTCACACTCTGCAGCTCTCTGCGACTGAAGAGACGAGGAAGCAGCAGCATTCTCACAGGTATAGTCAGCAGCAACATGAAGGGGAATGCCAGCGCCGCTGCTGTCGCCATGACAACCCAAAGGAGGGACAGACAGGTCAGCTGGATGAGAGTGAACAGATGCATCCTCAACGTCCGCACCTGTGAACCAACAAAAACACAGGAGAGACAGGTCTCTGAGACTAGCTGATTAACCTCAGGTAACGATCATGTACAGGTATAAATCACTACACTCCAAGTTAAAAGTCACCGTCAGCGTTGAGCATCAAGTCCGTTTAAATCGAGT
Source organism: Caranx ignobilis (assembly GCA_021432705.1). Classification (NCBI taxonomy): domain Eukaryota; kingdom Metazoa; phylum Chordata; class Actinopteri; order Carangiformes; family Carangidae; genus Caranx; species Caranx ignobilis. The sequence continues at coordinate 198,441 of MU270005.1, read as the reverse complement.
CAGACACCAGACCTGTGACTACACTATCTTTCATGTGTTGGTGGCGTGGTTGTGTCAGGGGGTGTGGCCAACCTTGCGGACATAGTTTTGATCAGGGTGGTACTTCGGGGCATCAGCAGCAGGATGAGTCTCTCAGTGAGCTGGATCCCATTCAGAGACATCACACCCATGTAGAGGAAGATCCCAAAGAGCACAGCCAGAGGGATCTGACGCAGAACCTCCCCGATCACAATGGACAGACCTGATGATACCAGGATTCAGATGTGGTAAAAGTGCAAGTAGAAAAGGTAGCAGCAGAAGGACTCCCAAAGTCGTACCTACTAAAACTGCCACCAGGAAGCCCGTCACTCTCTGCTCCTTCACCTCCTGGATACGGGGCTTGTCTCCAGGGGCCACAGCTTTGCTCATGACTGTGAGTGCATTGGTGTGGGTGACGGACCGGACGGTGGCGGCTGAGAGCCAAGGCAAACCAAACATGGCTGAGACTCCACCCACCACCACAATGATGAGGAGGTCCAGGTGAAAACCAGTTCCTTTCAGCAGCATCCGCTCCTTCTTACTGACGATCAGCCTGGAGGACAGACAGATTCATACAACCCTCAAAAAAAGCACTTTTTTTGGGAGCTACCCACACGTTTAGCTGTGTTGCTTATTCCATGAATGCATGAGCCTTACATGTTATACCTCATTGTAAAGGTGACTAATCAGGCTTTCCAACAATATAAAATACAACATCAACTGGTATTATTAAAGGGGAGAAATGATCGAGTGAAAAAAAATGTTTCCAAACTTTATTTGAGGAGTGTATTTAGAGTGTTTTCAGGTTATTTAAGGCAGACCCTCCCCCAAAGTAGAAAGTGTTGTACGCTGTGATCTGGGACTCCATGAAGATGAGGATGAAGACGAGGATGGCCGGCAGGATACTGGCTCCCATCATCCAAACAGGGAACTGCCCATCTGAGCCCAGAGGAGAAATCAGCCAACCACGCTTCTCTGGACTGGAAACCGAGAATCCACTGGGCACGTTAAGTTTCTGTCAGCCAAGAGAAAGAGCTTTGCTCACCAGATGTTTCACCTTTTGAATAACCATATTGTTAAACTGAGCTCTGCTCTGACCTGGGTGTAGGTGTCCTCCACACTCCAGTCCACCAACACCATGATGAGGATCGCAATGGGGACCCCAAAGTCTCCGATGATCCTGCGGAGCTGATCAGAAAGGTGAGAGTCACTCAACACACTCACCTGCTGTTTCTTTGAAACATTCAGTATGTCTACATGTCCTTGTCCCAGTAGAAGATAACAGGAGGGAAATCGATTTATTGATTAAGTCTATCTGACTATATGATGGTGCTGATCTGAACCTTTCAGCTTGTTGGTACCTGTTGACCTGTCATAGACCAAGCAATCAATAAATAAGTTGAATCACAATCAGTTTGACTAACACAACGTCATCTGAACGTACTGAGTGACGAGCACATACAGTAACAGTGTACTCCACTGTATCTGTGCTTGCAGGTACTGACCCTGCCAGGGAAGAAGGAGCTGTTCTTGAACTTGCGTAGGTAGAAGGCAATGAAATATGTTCCAGCCATGAGCACTAACGACAGCAGAGCAGTGTTGGGTTCTCCAACAACCTTCCCAGGATCCCCGGTGAACTCCATGGTGGAGTTGCAGAGAGACGGGGATATTGTATTGTTTCTATGGTAACAGTTTTGGAGAGGATGTTCCCGGAAGATCTAGAGACAGCCAACACAAAGTACAAAGAGTTCAGAGTGGATCTATACTGGTTGACACTTAGCACAAGGCAAAAATTATGTGATTTGTTGACCGTGCATGAGAAATTTCAGTTGGTCTCTGGTCTTACCTTGACCAGCTTGGCGAAGGTCTCGTAGATGAAAATGAGGGAAATGAGAAAGGAGAAAATCTCCTGAGTGAAGCGGGAGACAAAGCGAACCAGGATACTTCCCTCAAATGCCACAGTGAGGAGAACAATGAGCACCAGCCAGAAACCAATCCACACCCGGCCAGTCAGGTACTCGATCTCATTGTCTTTACAAAACTAAGCAGAGGCATAGAGCAGGTGGGGAGTTAAAATGGTTTGTATAGGATCAGATGAAAGTGCAGTCTGTCCTCTCCATACCAGCAATGACTCTAAAGCTCAGGCTGGATCATATCAACAAGGCATAACTTTTAAACCAGATTCAGTCCTGGTTAAGTTGAAAATCTGTTGCACCACATCCCTCTTGACTAAACTGAGTTAAAATTCAGTTTAAATAAATTGATTTGGCTTTACTATATGAAGTTTAACTTTAAAATGGTGCCACAGAGCTTATGTTCATTTTAACCCTCAAGTAACACACAGGTTTACTACTCTGAATAGAACTAACTGTAGATTAAACATTAGGGGAGAGCGGGATAAGATGAGCCACTTTTCATATTCAGGATCACTACATCAAGACAATTATAGTTTTGTGGCTAACTAATATATTTGCATATGTTTCAGGATGTTGTGCATCCCTACAAACAGACAGAATGACTGTAAACAGGACTGTGTTGACAATATAGCATCTCCAAAAAAAGTGGTCTCGTGGCACAACTTACCCTGTGTGGGGCAAGTTTCTATGCACAACTTACCCTGTGTGGGGCAAGTTGTGCATAGGTGTGGGGTAAGTTGAGCCCCCCCCCCCCCCTTCCTTCCCATTCATCTCCCACCTCCCTCTTTACTCAATATTGTAGAGGTTGCAGGTGAATACAAACAGCTGGGACCTTCTCACTGAGCCACCACCTCAGTAATGTTTGGGGGGGGGGGGGGGTTAGGGTTAGGGTGGAATAACTCATCTTTCTCTTTGAAAGTAAAGCTTGGCTCACCATAAACAGCTTAACCTGTTTTCAGGAACTTACTTTCTGTGATCATAAACATCCAGAATCTTGATTTAATAATTAGGACATATACAGAAAAAATACACTCATTGAGAGTATGGGGCAGGTGGCTCAACTTACCCCAGAGCTACCATATTGACTTTATTAACCCCCACAGCTGAAACAGTGCACTTTCATGCAGGGTTTACTATCCCATGTTGTAGCTCAAACATACCCCAACTCATCTATAAAACAAATTCATAATTATGTCTTTTGGTCTAAACAGAATTCTCATGAAACTTATAATTGACTGAATTCACTTTCAGGGTTAGGGTTAGACATAAATATCAAACCACTTTACCCATGTGGTTCTTACCTTCACAGACTCCATGAAGTGATGCTTTCCTCCTAAATATTTGGTCACATGCTCAATTTTTCTTATGGTTTCCTAGCAATAAGGGGTGGATCAGCTTGCCCCTATGCTCAACTAACCCTACTCTCCCCTACCAAGACTTGTCGGTGCAGTCCAGCCTCAGCCTTCAATTCAGAAGTCAGGTCCTAGTTAATAATGTCTCCTGGATGTAAGAGACTAGATTAAAGCATCAACAATAAACCTGATATCAAAGTGTTGAGTGTTGACTTGATACCAGACCTGTCTTTTCCCAAACTGAGATCCTTTGGGAACCTCACTGTTCACTCTCTTCACTGTGAGGTTCTCCTCTTTATTACATCAAAGTCCAGAGATGTGGCAGCGCTAGTTGGCAGCCTGACCATCTTTGAACAGAAACAGCATCACCTCCTCGCCTACAACCACCAGTTATCACCAGCTTCATATTCATTCAATCACATCCGTGGGTTACATGATGAAATTAAAGAAGGAAACCCCAGACATGGTAGCTGAAAACTTTGGAATTGCTCTTGTGACTTTGGACTGTTCCATGTCAAACGCAACAAAACACTTTGAAATGAGGTTAGATAAGAGAATGAAACATGTTTTATCGAGGAGACAGGTCAGTTGAACAGAGTTTGTCAGGTAAGCTCACAGTGTAGAAGGCCTCTTCAAACACCAGCAGTGGTCCAGAGAAGCCGATCACCAGCAGAGGCTGAGCACCCAACACACTGAACACTATGCCCTGCATCGCTGTGGCAACAATCAGCTCTGACACACCAATCAGACCTTCAGTTTTCTCACCTGTGTCGAGGGACAGATTTCACAGAAAAACACCTGTTAAACTGGTGCATCCCAAAAACATCTTCAATCATCCAGGTGTTCTTTGGTTTCATCATTTCTTCATCATCAACTTCATCAGTTCAAAGCATCAAATCAGTTCAATCAACCTTGTTACAGCATTTCTGAAGTCCAGACTTACCCAGCAGTCCCCCGAAGGTGATGGCAGGTGACAGTGCAGCAAAGTAAATGAAGATGATGGCAGCCATGCACTGAGGGTTCAGGGCATCTCGGATGTCACTGAGGTACTGAGGGTAGCGCCGAGTCACATCTTTGATCAGTCCACCGAACAGACGACCTGAACGCCTCAGGGGCTCGTCACCAGGTTTGGAGAGAACCAGGGAATCTGTAAGATCACCTCTCTTTAACTGTCCATTACACAAATCAAAATGTCATCATTAACACCGTACACCTGCCTGTTGGTCACAGCTTCAAATAATCCGAAAAGAACATTTACCCTGATGACATGCTCAGTATTTGAGAAGATGAGGACTTCTGAAAAGATTCTAAATATCAGAACAAGGATTGGAAATAGTTGACCACAGATTACAGCCCCTATGGAAGCACCTCCCAGACTCAGTGCATACTTGAACAGCTTCTCCCTCATCGACCTGTCTGACCTAACTTCTGTAATCACTTCCTCCAAATCAGCTACATGTCTGCTTGACCCAATCCCACCAAGACTGCTCAAGGATGTCTTCCCCTTAGTTAACGCTGCTATACTGAACCAAATCAACCTTTCCTTAGTCACAGGCTATGTGCCACAGGCCTTTAAGGTGGCTGTCATTAATCCTCTACTTAAAAAACCCTCTCTTGATCCAGATGCATTAGCCAACTATAGGCCTATATCCAACCTTCCCTACATCTCTAAGATCCTTGAGAAGATTGTCATAGTGCAGCTACATGAACATCTGCATAGTAACAAGCTTTTTGAAGCCAATCTGGATTTAGAGAACACCATAGCACTGAAACAGCACTACTACTGAACTCTGACAAAACAGAGGTTATTGTGATTGGACCTAAGCATCTCAGGGACACATTTTCCAATCAGATTGCTACTCTGGATGGCATCACCCTGAACTCAATACAACTGCGAGGAACCTTGGAGTCATTTTTGACCAGGATCTTTCCTTCAGCTCTCACATAAAGCATGTGACTAGGACTGCCTTCTTTCACCTGTGCAATATGTCTAAGATCAGAAATATCCTCTCTCAGAGTGATGCTGAGAAACTGGTCCACGCATTTATTACTTCTAGGCTGGACTACTGTAACTCTCTCTCATCAGGATGTTCAAAAAAACTCTCTAAAGAGTCTCCAGCTGGTCCAGAAAGCTGCAGCGAGGGTATTGACAAGAGTTAGTAAGAGAGAGCACATCTATCCCATTCTAGCTTCTCTCCATTGGCTTCCTGTAGGATATAGAATAGACTTCAAGATCCTTCTACTGACTTACAAGGCTCCTAATGACAAAGCTCCATCTTATCTGAAAGACCTCATTATTCCATACTGTCCTACCAGAGCACTTCGCTCCCAGAATGCAGGTCTGTTAGTGACCCCCAGTATCTCTAAAAACAGACTGGGAGGTAGAGCCTTCAGTTACCGGGCTCCTCTATTATGGAAGCAGCTCTCTCCATGGGTCAGAGAGGCAGAAACTCTTTCTACATTTAAGTCCAGGCTTAAGACCTTCCTCTATGACAGAGCTTTAGTTAGGGCTGGCTCATCCCTCTGCTTTAACCGCCGCCTCCATCACCTCCTTTCTCCTGCTGTTAAACCGGTCTGCACTCCCTGCTCATGACCCTGTCTGCCGTCCAGTAGTCCCATTAAGCTGGCCTTCCCTCCCTGCCCACCAGAAGCTGCCTGCATCATTTTTCGTTAACTGACTGATTCCATTTCCATGTTTTCCATATTCTGTGTTGAAAATTGTTTTCTTATCTGTATACAACATCTATTGCACATCTGCCCATCCTTGGTGACATTCAATGACACACTCAACACATCGACTTGAGGGAGCTAAGACTGACAGAAGGTCACACCACCCAACACCACAGATAAATATCCTTCCCTGAGAAGATGTTACCTTAAAGGGAACGTGGCAGTGTCTCCAGTCAGAACCAGGAAAAGATGACAATTTCCTAGTGACTGGAAACAAAACATAACTGAGAAGCGCGAGAACCTTTTAACTGACCTTCTTCCTGCTGGATGCTGGTCTGTTTCTCCTGGAGTTTGCTACTCTGCTGCTCCTCCCTCTTTCGGAGCATTTCCCGCTGGAAGCGAGCAACTGAGTGCAGCAGTTCGTCCCCACCAACCTCTGAGGGAGGAAGGACCACACTGCAGTCCAGGAAGCGATTGATGGCTGTCAGAAGGTCCTGGCGGTCGTCAGCCTGGTACGCTGCCTCATGGAAGTGCTGTAAGAGCAGATGAAGGCAGAGGTCACACTGTTTACCTTTGTGTGGAAGCAGAGCATCACTGTTGATGGGTAAGATGGCAGAGAGCACCAACTCTGTGGGTGTTCACCTTGTCCGACATGAGTGTGGAGATGGAGCGTCCGATCTGGTGGTAATCAATGTTGGTGGTGGGTGGGCCCAGCAGGAGGAAGAGGAACCTCACGGGGACAGGGACCTCCAGGACAGATTCCAGAAGGACTGCCTCTTGCAGACGCACAAATGCCATGGAAGGCTGGTCCAAGAAGCCCACGCTGCCTGCAGACACAGCAGAGGGCTGCAGTGACCCATCTATTCCACAGACTGAAGCATGGGTGGAGGACGTGATGTGTATGACGTAGGCGTACCTACGAGAACAACAGTGGCCTCAGCTCTCTCCGGGATTTTCTCCATAAGCTTCACTTCATGTTTGGATCTTGAGTGACAGAGGGGTGGGGCTTCTCTCTGGACACAAACACAAAAGACATTGACAGTCCAGATTCATTACATATACATCACCTACACTGATCAAACAATCTCTAATCCAACCACAGGAAGGAGCCACAAGAATCATAAACAGATTTTTTGACATTTGAGTTGTATGAGTTGAAAATAATCAAAATAAACAAATACAGTCAGAGTGATGATTGGACTGATTTTACCTTGTTCTTTTCTGCCTCAGCCTCTCTGTGATTGGTCAGATGGTTGGAGGGTTCTGATTGGCTGATGTGTCTGTCCTCCAGGGTTGCCATGTTTGCTGCAGAGATGTTCCTGCTGAACAAGCTGTGATCTTTCTCATCACTGGGATGACTGAGGAAAACAAAGAGAAAGAAATATGGTATGATTAGAGGTGAGTGGCAGACAAGTGGTCAAGTGGATGAGTGACAGGACGTGAACCTGTGTCGCAGTAGCAGAGCTCTCAAGACGTTGGCTCGGTCTTCAGCTCTGATCTGGTCTGAGATCACCATCTGCTCCACTACCTGCTGGGCGATGCCAGGCAGAGTCTTCTGCTTTAGGTCCAGCAGCACTGCCCCTGATGACACAACAACATGACATCACACACTGATGTCATTATGGTACTCACCTGTAAAGTTACATCTACGATCTGCAAACTGACATGTTTGTGTCCTACAAACAGTGAAGAGAAAGAGACTCAGTGTCTATGAGGACCATGATCCTTTACAGGGGCAGCAGAGATCTAGTTTCCTCCTCCCTCCTCCTCCTCACCATGGGAGATGGTTTTCCTAAGTTCCAGCAGGGAGCGGAAAGACAGGGATGGGATGTGAGGCCTCCCCCAGCGCTCTGTCTCCTCCTCCACCTCCTCCTCAAACTTGATCCATCGAGCTGTCTCCCTCCACTGCAGCTCCTGGTTCCTGTCGATAACCAGCTCGTTCAGCTCCACAAACACCTGGACACAGATACCCACAGGTGTTAGTCATATGGAGACCACATCTACATACACGAGGCCTCCTGGTCAACCGCTGAGGAACAGGTTCTAATCAGGATAATCTCTTTTTGGCCTCAGTAGGAGGAGTAACAGCCTCCTCCACCAACATTAGCAGGTGTTAGTAAGTTTATTAAACACAGGTGACTCCACTGATCAAATCACACTGTTACCATGACAAGAAAGGTGTCACCTGTCTCCTTGTGTCCAGGTGGACTGAGCTACCAAAGTCAACACATCCAGGTCCACCTGGACCAGGCTAACTGAGACCAGACTAACTGAGACAAGGCAATGTCCAGGTGATAAACAGTAAAATCTGACCACTGTTTCTTTCAGTCTCCATTTCTCTCTGAATCTCTTGTGCCATGAAAAAAAAAAAGATCCACCTGTTCCTGGACCTTGATACTCTGGTAAAGTCTGAACCTTAGTGATGTCGTTCACATGGACCAGAGCAATCCGAGTGCAGACTCATCAGCACCACTCTGCCCAAACACCTGTTTGAATTTTCCACTTACTTGCTCTTCCTGGATTTTCAGCAACTTCCTGTGATCTTCATTCAGGGTCAGGGGGATGAAAAGATACCAAAAGCTCCAAAGGAGCCAGTTAGTGGATTTAAGTTATTTCTCAGATCAAGATTTAACCCACGGGTTCAAAGAAAGCCACATCTAGATCAGGCTGAATCTAAACAGGACAACATCAGGCTGAACCAGGCTGGACCAGGCTAGACCTAGATGCACTTACCAAGATGAATTAATCCAAAGACAAACGTCTCATCTTCTGAAAAATCTGGACTAACCAGCAACAAACCCAAATTAATCTGGGATGAATCGGACCAGTACCTTACTCTGTTGACTCTTCAGGTCCAGACCCACCATCCTTAAGACCAGAGGAAACTAAACCCACAGAGACTCCAAGTCTACGTCCTTCTACCTGGCTGGCCTGACTCCACCTGCCTGTGCCTCCCTGTGTGGCTCCACCTGTGTGGTTCTCTCATTAAGACAGGGTCCAGTTCATCACCTGTTGATAATACCACCTGGATTAACGAGCTCAGACTCCCGGCTCATCTTTCCCGTCACATTCCTCTGGTTGTTTTGTTGTTGAGTTAAAACTTCATCATGGAATCTGTGGGATCCTGTTCACACCTGAACATGACCCCACCCACCTGGGCACAGCCTAAACTGTTTGTCCACCTACATCCGACAGGGTCAGTGATGCTCATATGGACCAGTCACCAGCTGAGGTTAGGGTAGCATGCAGATCTGGAGACAGGGGACTGAAAATTTGCTGTTTTATTCCTCCATAGTATAAATCTGTAACACCTTGTCAGAGTGAGTGAGTGAGTGAGTGTGTGAGTGTGTGAGTGAGTGAGTGAGTGTGTGAGTGTGAGTGTGTGTGTGTGTGTGTACCTCATGTGGTGTACGGTCTGCCTGGAGGTGCTGGAGCTGTGTCAAGCTGCTGCTCTGGTCTTTGCTGACGTGGACAACCGGTCCTCTGGAGCTCCGCCTCACCAGGTGACGCCTCACTGCTGGAACATCATCCAGACGGTGACCTGAGGGGAGGGGCGGGGTCAAAGGTCAACACATTCCCTCTGGTTCCCTCCTTCTGGTCCCATGGGAACCTGCAAACTGTGTTTTAGGCTCCACTGAACTTCAGTAAAGAATCAGTAAGATGAGACATGAACTGATTCATCCAATCAACTTCAACACACACACACAATCAACTGAGTTTCCACATCACTTCTTCATGGAAAAGCATCAACAGAACTGGCCAATCAAAGCCAAGCAGTTGCAGTCAGCTGATCAGAGCCCCCTACCTGTGGTCAGTGTTGACCTGCTGTTTGTGGCCACCTGCACAAAACACTTTAAATTTCTCCTTAGCTAAAAGAGTGACTTGTGTTTCACAGAATCACTTAACTGTTCCTAAACTGCCAACTAACCATTAAATGATCCTTACCTTTCTGTGCAATACAGTCAATGCTCCTTAGTTAAGCAAAAACATTAGGACATTTCCAGCAGAGAAACACTTGAACACACTTGAAAGTTTCCAAGTGATTCCTTAAGAAATTAGGTTAAGTAAAACCCTTAAACTCCTAAGTGGAACATTAATGAGAATACTTAAGCTGTTATGAGGAACAGTTTTCACTTTTAGGAAACTTTAGGTATGATTTTGTTTCAGATACTTCCTGGAACCGGTTCTGGTTCTGAAGATCTCAACACTCTTCTTTTACCTGGTTTAAGTACTTTAAATATCCAGTACACCTGGAAAATCAAATTTTAACCTTTAACCTGCATACATAAGATGTCTCTTCACTCACACCTGTCTAATCTACCTGTTGGACAAGGACTGGCCCCAAACACCTCAAGGTCTGACCTGAGCTCAGGTGTGTTTAAACAGGTGAGTACTCACTGAGGTCGGACTTTAGTCTGTCAAACAACCAACTGTTGAAGTTTCTGATCACATCCACAGCAGAGACTGACTTCATGTTCATCTGACAATCCTGTAGGACCAAGTCCAGAACCAGAACTAGAACCAGACCCAGGACCAGACCAGCACCAGGAGCAGGATCAGCCACACTCACAGGGACAACAGACAGAGGCCGTGGGTGGAGCCCGTGGGAACGCTGCATTGTGTTCAGGCCACATGACGAAGATCAACAAGTGACAGAAAAACTCTTTCATGAAGAAAAACATTCCTTCACTTTGTTGGAGTCATGCCCCAGTGCATGCTGGGAGAGGCTCTAGCCTCACTCCACAGTCTCAACAATAAAGCCTGATAAAGGTAAAATGCACACTGCACCAGGATCAAACATGGGCTATCAATCAATCTAAGATCAGATCAATATATTGATTTATTCAGACTGACTGTATCAATATGTTAGTAAGGTTGAACTGAGGAAGACAGTCACAGTTGCCTCTAAACTGACAGGCATCACACTTCAGAGCACAGACTGCACCTACAGAGACAGAGCCTTGAAGAAGGCAAACAATATCATGGGTAACTAGAAGCTCCTTCTTGCTTCCTCATTCAAACTGCTGCTGTCTAGGCAAAGATACTGCCCCCTGCACTTTACCCATGCAAGTACAAGCGAAAAATAAGTACCAAAATAAGAGACTTGAGACATAAAAACTCACGGGGAGAAACACGATGGCAGGAACAAGGAGCATGAGGAACAAATCCATGGACAACAGCAACAACACAGACAATCCGACAAAGACAACGGGAGAACACTGAGGTTAAATACACAAGGTAACAGGTGGTGCAATCAGTGCAGGTGAGACACATCAGGTAATCACAAGAGGGAGAACACAGGAAGGCAGGACACATAACTTCAAAATAAAACAGGAAACAACTCAACTACACAAAGCAAGTGACACTAAGACAAGACTCACAGAATTTCACAATTTTCACAATAAGACAGGACAAGACCATGACAGCCCATGTCTTCTTGTTATGTGTTATGTCCTGGTCTGGGCTGGAGGGAGGACAGTGACTGTGGTCATTATTGTTACTGTTGGTTCTGCTCAGGTACTAGTGCTGCTCTCTCTCCCTACTCTGCACCCAACCCAAGGTGTGAAGAAGGCGCCAGTACATCCATCCAATTATTTCTGTTTTCCCTCTTTAATTCTACATGGAGGAAAACTCAAACACCAAGCCGACCATGTAAAGCCAGCACAGTTGTTAATCCAATGTTCCTGCTATGTACATCAAGTAGTGGCACCCCACTGCGACGTGATCATTGCTGTGGCCACCCCAGCTTCAGATCTGGGGCCGATGCACATGAGCTAATGTATCCTTTTTTGTTTATAATTTTTCTTACAAAATTTTTACAATCACTCATTAATTGTAATCAGGTAAAAAGTTGAATTAATCATGATTTTGATTTTTGCCATGATGGCCCAGCCCTACTGTGTGTCTCGTTTTTTGTTTATTTGGTCTTATTGAAATGCCTTGGGATTACGCCAAAAGCCAGTTTCCCTATGGGAACAAATAAAGTTCCTCTTCTTTTTTGTCCTCTTCTTCTTCTTCTTCTTCTTAATTGCAAACCACAGGCCTGTATAGGAGCTGTAAGTGAGTCTAAGTGAACCTGTTTTCCTGATGCTGGTCTGCTGGACATCACAGAAACACTCGAGCTGCTGACCTCTGACGTCCATCAACTTCCAGCACAAGACAGTACCGACCGGTTCACCCAGTCTCTCCTGCACTGACGGAGGAGCCGGGGATCAAACCACTGACCTGATTAGTGTACAAGTGCTCTCATTTCTTTATCATCAGGCAGAACCAACATGTCCCTAAGAGTCTCCAGGTCTGACAGGAACCAGGAAACAGATCATGTCCCTCCTGCACTGGTTCCTGTAAAACCTGCTAGACACCATCCTGTCATAATGAGGTCTTAATTCCCTGTTAGACCCATCAGACCACTGAGTCTCTTGAACCCGGCCTGACCCGGCTTCTGTCCAGAAGTCAAGTGGGGTTTGTTGCCTACTGTACTGAACACTGAACCTGTGTGCGGAGGGTGAATCTGCTCAATGTTCAAATTTACTTCACAACCTGAAGTGTCTTTAAATGAAGAAGTGAGAAGCCACGGTATGATTTAACATGAAGGTGGATCTGAAGAGACAGGGGTAACAGGAGGAGCAGGTGTAACAGGTGGAGCAGGTGTTACAGGTGGAGAAGGTGTAACAGGAGGAGCAGGTGTTACAGGTGGAGAAGGTGTAACAGGAGGAGAAGGTGCAGGTACTGACTCTTGATGCCATCCAGGTCAACAGACGTCAGTGTCTCGGCCTCATCAGCTTCGTCAGTACTCATCATGAGGTGACCAGGTGAGAAGCCGTTGTGATTGTTCGAGCTGGGGGGTGGGTCACTGTGAGGGGAACAGGTTACAGGTTAAATGAACTGATCAGGTCAACAGGATTCATGTCAGGTGACTTATTTACCTGTAGTATGAGGTCATCAAATCCTCCTCCCCATCGGTCTGGGAGTAGGGGTCTTCCTGGCCATCTTCCTCCTGGTCTTCTTCTATGGTGGCAGCAGTGCTGGGGGCAGAGCTTCTCCTCCCATCCCTCCTCCCTTCATTGCTCCTCTTCCTCCTGCTGTCAGCAGGAGGTTTGGACAGAGGATGATGGACATGGAGAGAAGAGTGACGATGATCTGCAGCAGAGAAACAACAACAGCGCGTGTCCTCCATGACAACCCCTCATACACCACTTAAACCTTTGCAAGAAGTCTTTGGATTCCATCATGGGGATTCACTGACACACCTGGGTTTTGAAGTCTCACCTTCAAAGTCTCGCTCATCATAGACTCTGTGTTTCTCCGGTGGACTCCGAGCTGCAGGACAAAGGATCTGCTGAAAACACTGGACATCAAACGCTTTGTTCAGGTCCTCCTCCTCTTCATCACCATGACAACGTGGGGTAGAAGGAGACAGGGACTACAGGAGAGGAATGATGACATGTCTGTAAAACCTGTTCACAGTTCAAATGAAATCAGTGTTACAGCTGCAATTCCTCTCCTGACCACTAGAGTGAGTCTCCAACAGTGAGTCAGTCTCCATAGTCTCATAACCACTAAAGGTGTGGAGGACTGAGGGCGGGGCCTGTTTGACTGACAGGTGGTTGTCACCATTTCTGCCACATTAGCTTAGCTCATGATGAGCTCTAATCAACCTGCAATTGAAATAGCCTTTGATCATCAGCTAAAGCTGTGGGACGTATGCTAGTTATTAAAATGACATCATGCAAGCTCAGCTCCACACAAGCCCCTCCTCTTTCACCATATTTGGATTAAATGGGAGTTAGAGGGTGGAGTCTGGCACTGCCAAGATGGCGACAGTGGGCAGCTCACTCTGAGCCTCAGAAACTTGTGGGCGGAGTCATAGAGGTGACAGAAGTTCGTTCAGAGCATCTGTCTCACAGAAGTGTTACCATGGTAATAACATCATTTCACCTGACAGAAAAATGAGGCTCAGACTGATATGACAATGATTGATTGATTGATTGATTGATTGGTTGATTGATTTGTGTTGAGACTCACTGGAGACAGGCCAAGGTCCTCACCAGGACCCACAGAGTTTGGATTAGTTTGGCTCATGGTTCCTTCAAGGGTCAGAGGTCACAGCGTCTGATGTTCAGCAGGTGAGTTAAGGCTGCAGCACCTTGAGGTCAAAGGTCAAAGAGAACAAGCCTGCGTTTATGAGTCAGTTTCACTACAGACAGTTGAGGAACTCATTCATAGTGTTGCTATGTATGATATTATCTTACACCAACAGAGGGCGCCAACAGTGAAGGAACAGACTGAGAACAGAGAACAGACAGAACAGACAGGGAACAGACAGAGAACAGACTGAGAACAGAGAACAGACAGAACAGACAGGGAACAGAGAACAGACAGAGAACAGACAGAACAGACAGAGAACATACAGAGAACAGACTGAGAACAGACGGAGAACAGACTGAAAACAGAGAACAGACAGAACAGACTGAAAACAGACAGAACATAGAACAGACAGAGAACAGACAGAGATCAGACAGAGAACAGACAGAGAACAGACTGAAAACAGACAGAACAGAGAACAGACAGATAACAGAGAACAGGCTGAAAACAGAGAACATACAGAACAGACAGAGAACAGACTGAAAACAGACAGAGAACAGACAGAACAGACAGAGAACAGACTGAGAACAGACAGGGGACAGAACAGAGAACAGACAGAGAACAGACAGAACACAGAACAGACGGGACAGACAGAGAACAGACAGAGCAGAGAACAGACAGCACAGAGAACAGACAGAAAACTGAGAACAGACAGAGAACAGACAGAACAGACAGAACAGAGAACAGACAGAGAACAGACAGCACAGAGAACAGACTGAGAACAGACAGAGAACAGACAGAACAGACAGAACAGAGAACAGACAGAGAACAGACAGCACAGAGAACAGACTGAGAACAGACAGAGCAGAGAACAGACAGCACAGAGAACAGACAGAGAACAGACAGAACAGACAGAGAACAGACAGGGGACAGAGAACAGACAGAGAACAGACTGAGAACAGACAGAGTACAGAACAGACAGAGAACAGACAGAGAACAGACAGCACAGAGAACAGACAGAGAACAGACTGAGAACAGACAGAGCAGAGAACAGACAGGGAACAGACAGAACAGAGAACAGACAGGGAACAGACAGAACAGAGAACAGACAGAGAACAGACTGAGAACAGAGAACAGACAGGGGACAGACAGAGAACAGAGAACAGACAGAGCAGAGAACAGACAGGGAACAGACAGGGGACAGATAGAGAACAGACAGAACAGGGAACAGACAGAGCAGAGAACAGACAGGGAACAGACAGAACAGAGAACAGACAGGGTACAGACAGGGGACAGACAGAACAGAGAACAGACTGAGAACAGACTGAGAACAGACAGGGGACAGACAGAGAACAGACAGAACAGAGAACAGACAGAACAGAGAACAGACTGAGAACAGACAGAACAGAGAACAGACAGAGAACAGACAGGGGGCAGACAGGGGACAGACAGAGAACAGACAGAACAGAGAACAGACTGAGAACAGGGGACAGACAGAGACCAGACAGAACAGAGAACAGACAGAACAGAGAACAGACAGAGCAGAGAACAGACAGGGGACAGACAGAGAACAGACAGAACAGAGAACAGACTGAGAACAGACAGAACAGAGAACAGACAGAGAACAGACAGGGGACAGACAGGGGACAGACAGAGAACAGACAGAACAGAGAACAGACTGAGAACAGACAGAACAGAGAACAGACAGAGAACAGACAGGGGACAGACAGGGGACAGACAGAGAACAGACAGAACAGAGAACAGACTGAGAACAGGGGACAGACAGGGGACAGACAGGGGACAGAGGAGCCCTCCTTGTGAAGTGTGTGTCCTGCAGCTGCTGCAGGTGGAGACAAACATCAACATGTTGATGAGTCAGAAGCGTCTGAAGAAACAAACAGTGAAGGAGCTGAGAGAGAGAGAGAGAGAGACGGGTGCTGGAGCAGCCACTGTGATGTCTGTGATGTTTGAGTGGAACAGGAAGAGAGCTGGAGCCTACCTCAGTGTCCTCGCTGCACTGAAAGAGAGGAATTATAATGCAAAGACTGAAACCAACAGGGAGAACAGAGGGGGGCAGGGGGAGGGGGGAGGGGAGGGGGGTGACTTGAAGAAAGAACAGATGAAAAGAGGAGAGGGGAGAAAGTGGAAACAGAGGAGGTAGAGAGACACAGAGAGAAAGGGTGCAACAAAAACCTGATCAGGCCCAAGGTCACCATGGCAACCAAGGTTAGGGTTAGGTGAGTCCTGCCTCCTGCCTATCAATATATATATATATCTATTTATACATTGATGATGTCACTGATCCCCGTACGTTATCACATAGTGGCACATACAGCACCTCACCCTGACCTGAGGCAGAACAGACAGAACAGACAGAGAACAGACAGAACAGAGAGAACAGACAGAACAGGTGGAGAACAGACAGAGAACAGACAGAGAACAGACAGAACAGACAGAGAACAGACAGAACAGACAGAGAACAGACAGAACAGAGAGAGAACAGACAGAACAGACAGAGAACAGACAGAGAACAGACAGAACAGAGAGAGAACAGACAGAACAGACAGAGAACAGACAGAACAGAGAGAACAGACAGAACAGACAGAACAGGTGGAGAACAGACAGAGAACAGACAGAGAACAGACAGAACAGACAGAGAACAGACAGAGAACAGACAGAACAGACAGAACAGAGAGAGAACAGACAGAACAGACAGAACAGAGAACAGACAGAACAGAGAACACACAGAACAGACAGAGAACAGACAGAACAGAGAGAGAACAAACAGAACAGACAGAACAGAGAGAGAACAAACAGAACAGACAGAGAACAGAGAGAACAGACAGAACAGAGAGAGAACAGACAGAACAGACAGAACAGAGAGAGAACAAACAGAACAGACAGAGAACAGACAGAACAGAGAGAGAACAAACAGAACAGACAGAGAACAGAGAGAACAGACAGAACAGAGAACAGACAGAACAGAGAGAGAACAAACAGAACAGACAGAGAACAGACAGAACAGAGAGAGAACAGACAGAGAACAGAGAGAACAGACAGAACAGACAGAGAACAGACAGAACAGACAGAGAACAGACAGAACAGAGAGAGAACAGACAGAACAGACAGAGAACAGACAGAAAGGAGAGAGAACAGACAGAGAACAGACAGAACAGAGAGAGAACAGACAGAACAGACAGAACAGAGAGAGAACAGACAGAAGAGACAGAACGGAGAGAGAACAGACAGAACAGACAGAACAGACAGAGAACAGACAGAACAGAGAGAGAACAGAGAGAGAACAGACAGAGAACAGACAGAACAGAGAGAGAACAGACAGAACAGACAGAGAACAGACAGAACAGACAGAACGGACAGAGAACAGACAGAGAACAGACAGAACAGACAGAACGGACAGAGAACAGACAGAGAACACACAGAACAGACAGAGAACACACAGAACAGACAGAACGGACAGAGAACAGACAGAGAACAGACAGAACAGACAGAGAACACACAGAACAGACAGAACAGAGAACAGACAGAATAGAGAGAGAACAAACAGAACAGACAGAGAACAGACAGAACAGAGAGAGAACAGACAGAACAGACAGAACAGACAGAACTGACAGAGAACAGACAGAGAACAGACAGAACAGACAGAACAGACAGAACGGACAGAGAACAGACAGAGAACAGACAGAACAGACAGAGAACACACAGAACAGACAGAACAGAGAACAGACAGAATAGAGAGAGAACAAACAGAACAGACAGAGAACAGACAGAACAGAGAGAGAACAAACAGAGAACAGACAGAACAGAGAGAGAACAAACAGAACAGACAGAGAACAGACAGAACAGACAGAACAGACAGAGAACAGACAGAACAGGCAGAACAGACAGAGAACAGACAGAACAGACAGAGAACAGACAGAACGGAGAGAGAACAGACAGAGAACAGACAGAACAGAGAGAGAACAGACAGAGAACAGACAGAACAGACAGAGAACAGACAGAGAACAGACAGAACAGAGAGAGAACAGACAGAGAACAGACAGAACAGACAGAGAACAGACAGAACAGACAGAACAGACAGAACGGAGAGAGAACAGACAGAGAACAGACAGAACAGACAGAGAACAGACAGAACAGACAGAGAACAGACAGAACAGAGAGAGAACAGACAGAGAACAGACAGAACAGACAGAGAACAGACAGAACAGACAGAACAGACAGAGAACAGACAGAACAGAGAGAGAACAGACAGAACAGACAGAACGGAGAGAGAACAGACAGAGAACAGACAGAACAGACAGAGAACAGACAGAACAGACAGAACAGACAGAACAGAGAGAGAACAGACAGAACAGAGAGAGAACAGACAGAACAGAGAGAGAACAGACAGAACAGACAGAACGGAGAGAGAACAGACAGAGAACAGACAGAACAGACAGAACAGACAGAGAACAGACAGAACAGACAGAACAGAGAACAGGTAACAAAATCTTGTAGTTGACAAACCCCCCTCTGACTGTTTGCTGTAGAAGCCTCATCAGCTGATCATACCTGGCTACAGGAAAAGTGAATCAGCCAATCAGATCCACCGATCGTTAACATGAAAGTGTTCATCAGAGCAGAGCCTGCAGCAGCTGTGACCTCTGACCTCTGAGAGTGTGTTCATACCTTGTCAGTGTATGGAGACGTTGTCCAGCAGAGACAGAGACAGACTGAGGCTGCTTTTATAACCACAGCTCTGTGTGTGTGTGTGATTGATTAACCTGTATGCACAACAATAATTATCTACAGTTTAACTGAATGTGTGTGTGCGTGTGTGTAATGATGTTGTAGCTCCTGAAGCTCGACGTCTCTGTTGATGTTTCTGCTCATTATGGGATGACTCAGTAATAGTAAAACACTGAATGGAATCCAGATGTGTGTTTCACTTGGTGTGTGTGTGTTTCCCAGGGTGTGTGTGTGTGTGTGGTTAATCTGCTGATTTGTGTTTGTGGTGTCTGATCTTTGTTTACTGTCATCACTATGCTTTTATTCTGACATGTTCAGTAAACACAACAGGAAGTTCACCTGTGTCAGTCTGTGGGAACCTGCAGAAGAAAACATGTATGTAACATCATCTGAAGATGCCTCTACTGACGTCAGCACTTCATCTGTGTGTGTGTGTGTGTGTGTGTGTGTGTGGCCTTAAGCCACTAAAACTGAGGTTCTTCATGTTCTGTTTTAGAACAATTAGATTAATTGTTACAACTTTTATTTTGAAGTAGAACACCAGGTCTCACCATCTTTACAGAGTGACATCACATTCCAACATGACCTCATCATGAATATTCATGAGAGACAGAGGTTAGATCTGAGAACCGGATAGAGGACAGGCGGTGGGGGGGGGGCAGTCACAGTAAACATGAGAAGATCCAGCAGGTCACAGTCCTGACCTCTGACCCCAGTTTGTCCTCTGGGGTAGAGACAGAGGTCACAACACTGAAGGACAACATGGACGTCCTGACACCTGTTAGTCCTCTGAAGCCGCCTCTTCCTTCTTCTCCTGGCCCTGCCTCTTCTTCACCTCCTTCAGTCCCTCCTGGATCTTGTCCACGGCCTCCTGGTCTCTGGCCTGCCGGGCCAGACTCAGAGCCTCATGGTAGAACCGGACCGAGTCCTCCAGACGTCCTGATGGATCAGAGTCAGGACGTCAGAGCGGAGTCAGAGCAGGTGAACCTCCACACTCACCTGGACTCACCTGTGTGCAGCAGGATGCCGGCCATGTTTCCCAGCAGGACGTGCTGGTCCGGGTGACCCACAGCCCGGCTCAGGTCCACGGCCTGCTGGACCAGTGCCAGGGCGTCGTCATGGCGACCTTGAAGATCCAGGACAGTGGCCAGGTCACTCATCAGCACCAGAGTCTGACAGAGGATGACATCATGACCTCATTAATACATGGCCTGGCTGGAGGCGTGTCCCTATATGTGTGGGTGTACCTGTGGGTGTGTCTCTACCTGTGAGTATGTACCTACCTGTGGGTATGTCTCTACCTGTGGGTATGTCCCTACCTGTGGGCATGTACCTACCTGTTGGTATGTACCTACCTGTTGGTATGTCCCTACCTGTGGGTATGTCCCTACCTGTGGACGTGTCCCTACCTGTGGGTGTGTCTCTCCCTGCTCCTGGCGGCAGATGCTCAGGGCAGTCTGGTAGTCCTGTGTGGCCTGGTTCAGGCGGCGTGTTGATGCTCGGTATCGAGCCCGTGAGTCCAAACACAGACCGAGGAGGAGGCGTGTCTCCTTCCTCAGAGCCTCCTGCTCCTCTGAGGACGACAACAATGACAGAGTTAAACCTCCGTCTGTCCAGCTCTGAGCCTGACCTGAGTCTTTACAGATGGAGGATCACCTGCAGGCTCCTCTGAGGCCTGCTGCTTCTCCAGCTTGGCCTCCAAGGATTCAGTGCAGAACCTGAAGCCGTGTTCAGCCAGCTCCGCCCTGAATAACACACAAACAACCAATCAAACATTCAGACCTGTGACAGGAAGCTGCTGTAGATCAACAGTTCACTTCTCACTTGTTCTGTTCAGCGTAGATGGTGGCGAGTTTCAGGGACATCTCAATTACAGCATTGTCGTCCTGGAAACAGACAGGAAGTCAGTGAAGATGGAAACATACCCCCCCCCCCCCCCACCCACCCACCCACCCACACACACACACACACACACACACACACACACACACACACACACACACACACACACTCACCTGTGGTGTTCCTCCTGACAGCATGAAGCTCATTGCTGCTTTGAAGAGTTTCTCAGCCTGAGAGGAAGATGAGGAGGAAGAACAACAACAGACTTAAAAGATCAGCTGTTACTCTGTTGCCGTCGTCTAGTCTCCTGGCAGCAGATCTCAGGTCAGTTCACATCCAGTCCACAGAGTCCACAGGGTCTACAGAGTCCACAGGGTTTACAGAGTCCAGAAGGTCTACAGGGTTTACAGAGTCCACAAGGTCTACAGGATCTACAGAGTCCACAGGGTCTACAGAGTCCACAGGGTTTACAGAGTCCACAAGGTCTACAGGATCTACAGAGTCCACAGGGTCAACAGGGCGTTTAGGTTATAGGGTGTCCGGCCTCACACAGGTGCTGTCTCACTGTTGTTGCTATAGCAACTAAATGCATAAGCTGAACTAAGAAGACCATGATGGAAAAGGATCTACTATGAAGACAGGTATCTGGGCTGTGATCGGACAGTACTTACGTTGTCAAGGTGACCTTGGACATAGGCTAAGTTCGCCATCTGAGGGAACAGACAGGGACAGATCAGAGTGTGGGGTCAGAGGTCAGGTGTGAGCTCAGACAACTTATAGCCTGTTGAACAAGGTACACAGAGACCTCAGTCTGTCCTCACTGAGCCAGCTCCTGGTGGAGGACAGATGTCGTCTGGATCTGGATTCTAGGGCTGAACCTCTTAGAGACCTGACTACTCACAGGTGCTGCAGGTGTGGGTGTGGTCAGAGTGGGCAGGTGTTTACCAGGCTGTAGGTGTAGATGATGGCCTGGTTGTTGTGGGTCTGATGAGCCAGAGCAACGGCCTGATGGAGGAACCCGGAGGCCTCGTGAAGCTGAGCCCGTGCCAGACTGAGCTGTCAGAGAGGGACAGACAGGTGAGTGCTGCTGCTGGGGTCACAGTAACTGACACAGCAACTGACAACAACTGACACAACTGAAAACAACAGGGTCCCGTTTCAGAAAGCAGGCTTAACAAACTCTGGGTTTTCTAACGCTGAACTGTCCAACTCAGAGGTTTGGATTTCAGAACAGGTGAGAACAGTTAGTTCAGTCAGCTCTGAGTTAAGATCGTGCACAAGGAGATGAAAAGCCCTCATCAATGGAACAAAGACAACATGAGTCACCATGGCAACAAGCGACAAAAAAGCCCCACCCCTCCTCCTTCTCACCGGTGGAGTTAGACATGTTCATGAATGCTGACGCAGAACATGAGTAGGCCGATATATTCCAAAGAAGAAGAAAAATCGATTCTGTAGCAGCTGCAAAAGAACGTGAGCTCTGATTGGTGATCGAGACGATATGAGAGGATTTATAAAAAAAAAAAGTTTTATCTGAGTGTTTCATCTAATCAATATTTATTGATTATTGTGTGTTTGAGTAGGCAAAAACCAACTTGGCAGCAACTAAAGATGGAATATAAAAATAAAGTTCAGTCATGATGTTGTTTAACCTGCATTAAACATGTGATATCAGAATCAATGACTTTATTGATCCCCACATGGATCTTTTGTTACAAAGCTCCGACCATCAACCTCATAGTCGAATAGTCGAAAATGTTGTTATGAATCCAAGACCGTAGCATTCTGACCACATGGGGGCGCTCACTGCTGCTGAACATCTGATTTTACACAGAGTTTCTTTGTTTTCTAACTGTTTTCTAACAATATAGTCTATATTGATACAAACAACACAGTGGGTGCTCGAGCTCCCCTCTCTCTCTCTCTGATGTGCATATCATGCCCACACAACAATGGGACTATACACGTCATTGCGATGTGAGGGCTGTTCAGATAATAAACGGACGGTGCAGAAAAACAGGAACACTGATGGAGGATCAAACATTCAACTGAGGTCTAATGATCCTCTGAGGACAGACGCCTCCTCTGCTGCTGTCAGTCTGCAGCTTCAGATAAAGAGGAGAAACTCAGGCTCAGCTGAAGAAAACCTGCCAGAGAGCAGGTGAGGGTCACAGAGTAGGTTGCCACGGTGACTGACTCCGAGTCAAACTCGACCGGCTCTGTGAACCTGAAAACCCAGAGTTTCCTCTAACAGATGACAACTGACAGCGACTGACAGCGACTGACACACCAACAGAGTGACTGCTGACCTTGGCCTTCTTCAGCAGCAGGATCATCTCATCGTGTTTCCTCTGAGCTTCATCTTGTTTGTCTTCAGAGCTGAACAGAGAGAAGGCTGCACGCACACACACACACACACACACACACACACGCACACACACACACGCACGCACACACACACACACACACACACACACACACACAGCTGCTCTTACTGATGGAGAAAGTGTGAACTCTGTGTATTTCTGAATGAAGAATAGACTCACCGACTGCAGCCCAGAGCACCGCTCCTCCTGCTCCTCCTGCTCCTCCTGCTCCTCCTCCTCCTCCTCCTCCTCCTCCGCTCTCGTAGTTCCTCCAAACAGACTCAGGTCGGCTCACATGTCCCCAGCATGCTGAGTGTGTGCCCTTCACTGGCTGTCTGCTGGTGTTACTTCATCAGACAAACAGGGAGGAGAAGCAGCTGCAGTGAACATGTTGACAGACTTTCCTTCAGGTGATCACACACCTGTTTCTGGCAGAATACCGTTTGGTCCAAAGCGTCTGTTTGACGTCAGTCCTTTCGGAACATCTTGCTCGTTCTAACGTCAGCTTGACTGTGTCATAAGTGAGTGTGTGCGTCATTGCTGAGTGTGGATGACGCCACGGAACCAGTTTGTGATGCGCCAATAAACTACAGTGATTCAAGGACTCATCCTCAACGTCTGACTCCACCACTGTTCACAGCCCGAAACCACAGCTGCGGCTAACACACACCACACAGGTACGTCATGTAGTCTGCACACACACCTGAACCCACACACACACACCTGAACCCACACCCACACACACACACACACACACACAGACCTGAACCCACACACACACACACACACCTGAACCCACACACACACACACACACACACACCTGAACCCACACACACACACCTGAACCCACACCCACACACACACACCTGAACCCACACCCACACACACACACACACACACACACACACACACACACACACATCAGTGGAGACGTTATTTCCCGCTGTATCATTTGACGGATTTAGTCCAAATGACGTGCTGTTGTGCGTCACCTGACGTCACTGTCGTCACTGATGATGAGTGCACACACTGACCTGTTCTCAGCGGAGGTCCGGACCTGGTCTGGTCCTGTAGACCTGAACCTGTTCAGGGTCTGACAGAGGACAGCACGGCGGACACGGGAGGCCGCCATCTTCACTGTTTACAGAAGGCAGGAAGTTACGTGTTAGTGCGCGCCTTCAGAATAAAAGCACCAATAATAGACAGGAATTATAACTCAACGCCGTAAAAGCATTTTTAGGATCAACAACACGACGTGGAGCTGGACACTGACTCTGTTGTGTAACTTAAAAATGACAGATTTGATTTCTGCAAAGGAAATGAGATGAAGTGTCTTCAACACCTCAACAGTCACTCAAGTCGGTCTTTATTGTTCTTTTTATCTTATTGTTTTTATTACTGTGTGTATATTCAAGTAACTGGAATCTGATTAAACTTCATAAGATGAGGATATGAAACTAAAAAGTACCAACAGGGTCATAATTCACCTGCTTAAGATG
The DNA here is from genome assembly GCA_021432705.1 of Caranx ignobilis. NCBI lineage: Eukaryota > Metazoa > Chordata > Actinopteri > Carangiformes > Carangidae > Caranx > Caranx ignobilis. Next base: position 173,946 of record MU270005.1, on the reverse strand, counting down.
CCTCTGACATATGGTCACCCCCTCCTCCTCCCACACACACACACACACACACACACACACACACACACACACACACAACATCTATTCCTTTAACACCTTTATTATGTTGAAAAGTGAAATGTCACGTGTGTGTGTGTTAGTGTTGCTGCAGGACAACACCTGTTAAAGCATCATTAAAACAGTTCTTTATGACACAAAGTAAAAGTGAATGTCAGCGATCATCAGCTGCATCCCTCAGTCCAACAACCACACTGTCCAACCAGTTGGTCATGACTGTGATCAGCTGATCAATATACTGACCCAAGAAACTGATCCACAACAGCAGCTCTGGCTTCAAACATCCACAGATACTGAAGAAAAGCCTGTGAATGATGACAGAGAACAACCTCACCAGGTTCAGACTGTGACTCTGAAAGAAACAGGATGATTCTCTATGAGTTTCTGCAGCAGTTTTTTTTCTGGTGCTTTATTTTGGAAGGACATCAGAGAATATGACATCATCAGGAAGTGATGTCACATTGAGTCAGGTAAGTTTCTTAGTGTTTTAAAGTCTCTTTATCTCTGACCTGTGTCTCTGCTGCAGCTTTGCCAGCTGCAGTAACAACCTTGTTGCACATCTGCATGCATCACCTCTAACCAACACGCCACCCCCCACCCATCCCCTCCCCTCCCCTCCCCTCCCCTCAGGTGACTGGTCAGGTGTGTTTCCTGACAGACATCACTGGGCTGGCTGGTGGTCTGTGAACCTCTTCAGGTGGTAGCGCAACACTCCTTTGGTTTTGAAGGTCTTTCCGCAGCTGCAGGCGTGCGGCCGTTCACCGGTGTGGTCGAGCTGGTGGACCCGCAGCAGGGAGCTGGTGAAGAAGAACTCCCCACAGGTGATGCAGTAGTGGCTCTTCTCTCCGGTGTGTTTGGACCTCTGGTGGCTCAGCAGCGATCCTGACGTGATGAAGCACTGGCCACAGTCCTGGCAGCTGAAAGGACGCTCGCCAGTGTGAATCCTCTCATGGGCCCTCCAGGAGTTGTGGTAGGAGAAGGACTTCTCGCAGTATGAGCACTGGTAGAGCTTCTCCTTGGTGTGGCTCAGCCGGTGCATCTTCAAGTAGTGGGCAATGGTGAAGCTCTTCCCACAGTCATCGCAGGTGAACGGCTTCTCACCAACGTGGAACAGTGTGATGTGAGACCTCAGGTGAGACGACTGGGTGAACCTCTTGCCACAGGTGGTGCAGAGGAACGGACGCTCTCCGGTGTGGGTGACCATGTGTGACTTGAGGTGGGGGGACTGGGTGAACCTCTTCCCGCATTCAGTGCACTTGTAGGGCTTCAGTCCGGTGTGAGTGCGGTTGTGCAGTTTCAGACCTTGCAGGCTGGAGAAACACTTGCCACACTCGGTGCAGTGGTAGTCCTTGACGTCCTCGTGGGTCCTCTGGTGGCAGTGCAGGCCACTCTGCAGCTTGAAGCCTTTGCCACACGTGGGGCATTTATGCGGTTTCCTGTTAGAGTGTGTCACCTGGTGGAGCTTTAGGCTCTGGGGGTTGCTAAAGGTCTTCATGCACTTAGGGCAAGGCAGCAGCTTCTGATTCTTGTGCGACTTGCGGTGAAAGTTGAAGCCCTGGTAGGACACAAACATCTTGTCGCAGATTTTGCAGTGGTAGCACTTTTCCCCCTTGTGCGCCTCAAGGTGCTCTGTGAGCTCCTCCTGTTCATCAAAGCCATCCCCGCAGAACCAGCACTTGAAGGGTTTGGTCCCGGAGTGCGTTCGGTGGTGGGTCTTCCAGTCCCTCTTCAGAGAGAAGGTCTTGTCACAGTAGGAGCACTGGTATGGTTCCTTGCGATCGTGGATCTGCTGGTGGATGACGAGGCTCATCAGAGTTGGGTAGGTCTTGCCGCACTGCCAGCACTCATTAGGTTTCAGTCCTTGGTGGATCCTCCGGTGAGCCTCCAGGTGAGACCTCTTGTAGAAACCTTTCTTACACTCGGAGCAGTACACCATCTTCCTGCCAGTGTTTGTGGACTGGTGCTGCCTCAGACTCTGGTCAGAGAGGTGAGGATAGTTATCTGTTGGAGAGGTCAGAGGTCAAGTACAGCTCCTGTTAGCGGTTGTGGTTTTAATTCAATTCAAACTTAATTTCAGACTCACAAGAGTCTCAACAACGACCAAAACAACAACAACATGATGAACAGATGGAACATCAACCGGTGTCTGTTAGTTTTCGTACTGAGTGTGGTGATCAATACTGCAACCACATTTCTTACACACCTAACATTAAGAGACGTTAAAATGTTTTACCTAAAGACAGGAAGTCCTGCCCCTCCAGCCACACCCTGCAGTCAGTCAGTTTGATGGACAGCTTCTTGAGGATGGGATACGATTGGATCTCCAAGTCTCCATCCGGCTCCGCCTTGATCCGGACGTCTCCAAGTTTTTCTGTTGCATCCTGGAACGACAACAATCCAAGATCAGCTGATCTGAATGGAGCTCCCTGTCTCCGTCCTGTCAAGTGACTGTCCTGAGAGTGTCCACATTCATGTGACATCACAGGTTGTCCCAGCAATGAAGGTGTAACTTACCTGAGCATCACAGGTGTTACACTGATAACAATATTAGCCAGGTGAAACCAATTAAACAAGTGGTGCTACATGATCAACAGGTTTCAGGCCCAGCGACTGGCACTGATCAGTATTGATCTTTGATCAGAATTTATCACTGCAGTTTTAAATTCTCTGTTGATGACCTTCATTGATCACTTGTAAACATGATCCTTGATCAGACCCTTGTTAAGACCAGTTAAAATGGCTCTGCTGTTGTTGTTTGTCTTGGCTGTTGTGAGGAGTGAATGACAAACATCATCATCATCATCATCATCAGAACAGATGTGCTGGATCAGAACCATGTCCAGATGTTCCTTGCACTGGTGATGAGACACAGAACCTGAACCAGACCTGCTCATCTGTCCTCACCTGTCTGTCCTCAGACCTCGTCACTCTATCTGTCCTCACCTGTCTGTCCTCAGACCTCGTCACTCTATCTGTCCTCACCTGTCACTGTCCATAACCTGTCTGTCCTCAGACCTCACCTGTCTGTCTATCTTCTCCTGTCTGTCTGCCTGCCAAACCGGAGCTGTGACTGAGGCTTAATGGAGCAGTGACATCACCAGGCTCGGACTGTGACGACACCACTGCCGTTTGAATGGAGTCTGGTTTCCTCCCTCACACCCACAGGCTAGCTCGGTTAGCTCAGCGGTGCTAACGGCTCCGGTGCGACGGTCTCCAGGTGTGGAGGACCAGCAGCCGTGTCGGTGACTTTACCGGGGACGTTGTGTCAGTGTCCATCCCGTCGTGTCAGCCGCAGAGTCACGGTCCGACGGTTTCGTTTCAAAGTTGAGGACAGTAGAGTCCGGGAGCGGAGCAGCAACTAGTTCTACTGCAGCGGTGAACTTCCGGGGGAAAGTTCACCCTCCTCCCCCCACTACAAAACAAGGAGACCGGGAGGAACAGGAAACTCACAGGACACACACCAACACCACACTGTCACTGCTACATGACAGTGGCAGCACCACAACACTAACACTGTTAATGACCAGATTCATTAATGTGTAAACAGAGCAGCACCTGAGCGACTTCAGTTGGTCACTCACACACACACACACACACACACACACACACACTCACAACACACACACACACACAGTAAATACCCTTCCTTCCTCTCCTTATCGCTGATTGGCTCCTCTATGCCTCAGCTACCTGAGTTCACTTGAGTCCAGGGGAGAAATGTGTCCCTCTGTGGCTCCTGTAGTTTTCCTGAGCGCTTCATTCTCCTAATGAGACTATTTACATTCTCAGCTTAATCTGTGTGTGTGTGTGTGTGTGTGTGTGTGTGTGTGTGTGTGTGTGTGTGTGTGTGTGTACACACATCTTCCTCTCATGTCTGAAATAATTCTTATTAAATGTCAGTACAGATGGAGCTGGTCTGGGACCAGCTGGACACTGAGACATCTGACTCCAGGTCAGATTGATCAACTTCGTCTAAACCCTGTCCCAGCTCACATAGTCCTGTCTCCATGGAGACGCAGAGCTGTGGACTCTGACGTCTCCTCTGCTGTGACATCATCTCATTCAGACTCAGGACAGACAGCGAGTAAACATGAACCTTTATTAGTCACATGACTGTTTACATGAACACACCTGTGGGAGCAGTGACATCATCGGTCACTTTGATTTAACCTCTCTGTGGAATCAGATGCCCACTCTCCACACCTGAAAACACCTGGAGTGCTTCTTTGTGTTTATTTTGACATTCAGCTGTAGCACTTCCTGTCACATTAAAACCAGGTGAGATCTTTTTCCATCAGCCTCAGTCCCAGTGCGAGCAGACAGCAGACCAGTACAGTGGACTGGGACGTCCTTCAGCGACTCACCTGAGGACAGAGCAGGTGAGTTCAGGGATCAAATTCATTAAATAGTGACAAACTAATCACCACTCAAGGTCACCGCACCAACACCCCGAGCTTTGAGCTTGACTGGAACTGGTCAGTCAACTGGTTCTACTGCTTCCAGTCATGTGACCTCAGAGACTCAGCTGCTGTGGGATCAGATCAACGCTTCGGTCCTTCTTTGTCAAGGCGCCCCCACTATGAGAACACACTGCCTGATGGGGGCGCTACAATTCGGCCTTTTGTTTACATCATCTCCCAGCAGACACTAGCCCCACCCACTCCATGACATCCTCATATAGTTGGTCATTTGACAACACTCACCTTCATTTGATGGTCTGACATCTCGCCTCATCAGGTCACTGGGGTCACTGTTAGAGCCAATCAGAGAACAGTGTTAATGAGCAGGTAGACACTCACCTGAGGGACAGATGGACTGATCCTGACTCAGAATACGCTTCAGTCCGGTTTTGTCATGGCCCCCCTCCTCTGTGAACAGACTGCTGGGGGAGGGGCTTCAGTCGGCCTTTCATTTCATCACCTTCAGGCATGACAACAGGCAAACAAACATCTGTCCTGTGTTCAGTGGCTCTTACCTGTCAGTCTCCTGAGTCTGTGGGAGGGGTCAGAGTTAGACCGTGCAGGTCCTGGACTTGGCCAGTCCACATCAGGTCTGTGGCTCCTGTGGAGGTGGAACATGTGGGAGTGACTGTGAACTGACTCTGCTGCGCACACACACACACACACACACACACACACACACACAACAACAACAGGCTTCACTAGTTTCCTGATTTTGTCACGTGACAAGAAGTTCAACTCGTCACCTTTTGATCTGTGGTCAGCAACATGAACAACATCACTGATGTGATCAACTCTGACCAACCCATCATCTGCACATTAACCGATCAAAACGATTATTGATTGCAGTGACGGTGCTGATCAGTTCCATTTGTTACCACTGGTCAAAGGAGGAGTTTCGGTGTTAGTTTTGTAACAACGATGTTGGTTATTGAAAATGAGGAGACGCCGGAGACTCCAGCCTGGGAAACTGCTTGGTTACAGAAGCTAACCGTCAACCCTCGTGGACCCTCAAATTCCGAACTCCGGACCAGGGTTCGATTCCTTTCGGACCAGCTAACGCGTGTCAGCTAGGCTAAAGCTCCGGTCCCTTGCTCAGATGGAAAGCCTCTGCGGCTACCTTTAGACTCCGCTCCAGCTTCGAGTTACACCATATGGCGCCGGAGCTACGGACCGCCCGACATACCTCACTGCCGTCGGTTCTCCTCTAACCAGCCCCATATCGCTCTCCTGCGTGAAACACGACCGACGAGCAGCCGCCATGATAGCTACACATACGACCTGCTGGTCAATCACAGCGTGCCTTTACGCCGCCCGTTGACCAATCACAGCGTACCTTTCATGCAGCCACAGACCGTTGACCAATCACAGCGTACCTTTCATGCAGCCACAGACCGTTGACCAATCACAGCGTACCTTTCATGCAGCCTCAGACCGTTGACCAATCACAGCGTACCTTTCACGCAGCCTCAGACCGTTGACCAATCACAGCGTACCTTTCACGCAGCCACAGACCGTTGACCAATCACAGCGTACCTTTCACGCAGCCTCAGACCGTTGACCAATCACCGAGCGTGTTATTCTTAGTTTATCTGGTTTCGATAAAAGCGCCTGATTCAAAGAGTGGACTGTGAAGTCGAGACAAAACATCACTGAGTTTTGGGAAACAACGACAAATAATTTAAACTGCGTGATTAATTTCTAAGAATCTGACCATAACATTTAAAAGAATATTAGCAATATTCTTTTAAAGGTTGAATATGTTGAACATTTGTTTTACTGAATAAACAATGACGTTTTAACAAAGAACTGCTGCCTACAATGGTTAAACTGAAATATGATGTACTGTCTCCAGCCCACAGGTAAATACTTTAATATTTAGAATAATTTCATTATATTTGACTTATTATTTAAGGGATATGGGAGATGGTTAATTGAATAAAACAGACCAGACCAGTACCTGTTTCTGAGATGGTGAATTGGTTTATTGCATATTGTTCATGTATGAAATCGTCTACACAGTGACAGGTGTTCTTTATGTTTTATTATCGAAAGCTTCATGCACTGAAATCTGATGTACCGCCGGAGAACAGCCACGGAACTGACCGTTGGAAAAACTCAACCGTTGGATTTTTCAAACCTAAACTCGTTTGTCAGTTTGCGGTCGTTATTACAAAGGTAGAGATGGAGAGTAAAGACGAGCGGCTGGATCCTGTCAGCAGTTTCACCGTCCACAGTCTGAGACTGGACCAGGACCGATGGCGGGAGGTTGTGTCGCAGGAGGACAATATGGTGGTTTTTAACAGTTTCTTCAACGCCCTGGAGGACTGCCACCTGTTCATCTGCGGGGACCCGGACTCCGGAGTCTCTGTCAGTCTCGAGTTTCCCCACAACATCCAACGAAAAGTGATATGTGTCTCTAAAACGGGCCGCGAAGCCGTGACCAAAGAAAACTGCAGAAAAATGTTAATCTTCCAAGAAACTCAAGGAGAGGACGTCCTGGACTCTGTGGTCTGCGTCACTGAGCAGGTGGAGCAGTACAACTTGTACCTGAGCGTAACGTAGCAAAGGCTAAATGAACTGTAGATGTTAGCTTAGCCTAAGGTAGTGAAAGGCTAACTAAAACTGCTAGCTTGGTCTAATGCAGAGAAAGACCAAAGTAACTTGTAGTCCAGTGGAAGGAGACATTAAATATGATTATTAGCTTTGCCTAATGAAGGAAAAGGCTTAATGTAACTTTTAGCTTCATATAAAGTAGTGAAAGGCTAAATATCATCATTGTCTTGGCTTTAAGTAATGTTAAAGAGCAGGTCTAGCCAAAGGTAAACAAAGTAAGGTAAGATGAACCTAAACCTTTAGCTAAAGGTAACATCAGGGTAAGCTAAGGTCAAACAAGTGAATAACAGAAACATCAAGTCTAAGTTAACCCTAATCAAGGTAAGTTATGCTAATGTTAACTATAAGATAAGTGTGACAGACCCCCCCCCCCATGGGACATTATGGCTGTAGCTGACTTCTCACCATTAAAGGTGTGTCCTGTCTTTCCTCAGGTGACCTGGCTGTTGCTTAGCAACCTGGATAGCAGCAGCAGGTGGGTGGCAGGTGTCGCTGACAAAGCTCTGAGGGCCATGGAGCAACAGAGAAACGAGGTGCTGGTGATGAAGGCTCAGATAGAGGGACAAACTTTCCTGCCTCAACCTGACAAGGCTGAAGCAGGGTAGGCAGGTGAAGGCTGTCCAACAGCCAGGTGAAGCCGGACTGAGAGGTGTGGGGATCCAAGCCCTCCTGTACTGCAGGGTCTCAGAGTCCATGATGTGTGATGGACAGGTAGAATTAAATAAAATTTCACGGCAGGCTCACAGCTCCCCTTCTCCTCTACCAGCAGACCTGAACCAGACCTGAAGCTGCTCCATGCCTGTGAATGGATGATCATAGATTGGGCAGAGCTTGTGTCAGAGTTCCTGCAGAAGGACTCATCTCAGGCGGTGGTGGACGGACTGAAGCCGCTTCCTGCTGAAGAGTTCCACTTCTGGAGGAACCGACTGAAGAACCTGCTCTTCATTCAAAAGCAGGTTGGTCAGTAGACAGAACCAGATCAACCACATCACAGTCACAGCTCATCAGTGTGGTTAAGTTCAGTTCCCAAATCACACAGCTGCAGTGTCTGTGATGAAGGTGAAATGTGTCATAACATTGTTGTGCATTGTCAGCACCATAAGTGTTGTGTTGCTATGGAAATACCTATGACAGCTCCAGCTGACAAAATCTACGATAACACGCGAGAGGCTGCAGGTGTCACCTGACAAGAGTCACCTGCAGCAGATGGTCCTGAGAGGATCCAACCTGAGCTCATGTGTGTGTGTTTGTGTTGTTGTTGTGGTGGTTGTGCACTTAGCTGATGAGCAGCAGAGCTCAGCAGGTGGCGTCCATCGTCCAGAGGACAGAGAGCGTCTACTGGTCTACACTTAGGGACATCTACAGGAACATCCAGGAAGGTAGAGCTTACCTGTGTGTATCTGTTGAACAGTGTCACCTGTGACCTGCAGCCTGATCAGCTGATGTCTTCTCTCAGGTGTGGATGAGGCGCAGGACATCACTCTGAATCTGACTGGTCTGCAGCAGAAGCTCGAGGAGGTGGAGCAGCTGGAGTACCAGCAGGTACCTGCTCACCTGAGCTGTGGTGATACAGTCAGTGATTGATGATTTGTCTTGAGCTGAGGGGGTGTGTCCTTCACTGATCATATGACAGAGAGATGTACCTGTCATGTCCACGCTTGTCCACCTGTCTGTACCAGGGGGTGGCAGCACAGGTGTGAAGGTCCTCCAGGTGTTAGTGTAACATCATCAGGCTGTAACTGAACTGTACTGAACCGATTGGTGTGATTGGCAGCTGGGAGACAAGATGGTGTCTGTGCTGGAGGAGGTCAGTCTGGTCTGGACCAGGTCTCAGTTCTACTGTAAACCCTCCAGGATGGTGGTCTTGTTGCAGGAAGTCTGCAACCTCCTCATACACCTGGTACTGTGTGTGTGTGTGTGTGTGTGTGTGTCTGTGTGTGTGTGTGTGTGTGTTTCATCATCAAAGCCTCCTTTAACTCCTCCTACTGCAGAGCAGGAATTTCCTGCGGGGGGGGGCAGTACTGCGGGGTCTGGTGTCAGACCCTGGTCCCGTCATGGATGATGTCAGACTGGTGATGTGGACTCTGCAGAACTTCAGGGAAGCATACAGTCAGATCCGGACTCAGCTGGATGTCCAGAACCAGGTACTTTACGGACCACAGTTTGGTGCTAGTGTGGACACGTGACCAGAGACAGCAGCAGGAAGTCATTTCAAAGTAAAACAGGAAATAGGGTTGTGAGGACTAGTCAGTGGCAGAGTTTCCCTCTCTGTCTGCAGAGCTGGAACTTCCCTCCACACCTGGTATTCATCCACCTGGACAGGTTCCTGCAACATCTGCAAGGACTTCAGGTACATACACACACACACACACACACACTCAGTGTGTCAGACTGGCCTGTTGGCTGGTGAGGTCAGATGAAGGTGATGTGACTCCGCCCCCTGCAGGAGGCACTCTCTGTCAGTCTGCAGCTGCGTCACTTGGACCAGGCTGTTGTGTCCGGTGTCAGCAGCAGCATGTGGACCAGTGTGGTTCAGGACCTGTATCAGGACTTCCTACACCACGTGACTGTCCTGTCTGACTGGAACCGTGACCCCACCGATCCTGACGACCAGGTGACTGTCAGCTGATCTATGTGAGGTACTTCCTGTCTGACTGAGCTGTGTGTGACTCCACCTCCTATGTTGTCCTCCTCTCAGGACTTCAAGCTGCACCTGGACCAGTTCCAGGTCCAGGTTTTAGACCTGGAGAGACGCTTAGTCTCAGTTCTGGGTGGAGCCTTGGAGACCTGCAGCTCCTTGTTGTCTGCAGCCAAGGTATGGGTCTGGATCTGAAATTCAGACCAGTGGTCCAGGAGTCTGAGTCTGATCTGCTTTGCGTTTCAGCTGGTCAGCATGTTCAGGTCCATCCTGAACTGCCCTGTCATCCAGAATCAGCTGCGCCCTCATCTGGTCCGGCTGGTGGAAATGGTCCTGATGGAGCTGGATCAGACAGAGCTGCTGTTCTACAGCCACAGAGAGAGACCTGAATCCCTGAGCCGATTCAGTCCAGCTGCTGCAGCCGGACTCCGGTGGATTCAGCAGCTTCAACTTAGAGCTGAAGACACTATGAGGAATTACGAGACGGTCCAGCACCTGTGAGGACACACTCATCATACCGGGTCTGGACCTGCCCCCACCCCAGGTCTCACATGGGACTCTTTGCATTGTGTGCAGGTGTGTGGATTCAGCCCAGTCCCATCAGGTTCGGCAGAGGTTCCAGCAGGTGGTGGACCTGCTGCAAGACTTCAGAGACAGACTGAGGTCAGACTGGAGCTCTCAGCTGGACTGGGACTGTGGACTGATCCTGGAACAGCCTCTGATACAGCTCAACCAGCAAGGCATGCTGGGAGTCAGCAGCAGCTCCCAGGTGAGTTTGTAGCTTCTTGTCTTATACAGCAAATAAAACCCACACACAACTTCATACTGTGTGTGCGTGTGTGTGTGTGTGTGTGTGTGTGTGTGTGTGTGTGTGTGTGTGTGTGTGTGTGTGTGTGTGTGTGTGTGTATCACCAGCTGGAGGTCATACTGCAGGAGCTCTGGTGTGTGAGCAGGAACAGAGACATTGAGCTCCACCCCCATGCCGCTCGACTGTTCACCTGCAGGGATGACATCACAGAGACCTACCTGAGCCTCACCCACATGATGTCCTGCTACAACCAGGTGCGCGCGCACACACACACACAGATGACACTGTTCATTGAGTGATTCAGAATGAGCTGCTGCACGTGCAGAAGTAAAGCTGAGGGTCATGGGACAGACGACTGTCATCCCTCAGGTGCTGAACAAGGTCCTGCAGGTGGAGCAACCTCTGATCCAGGACCAGCTGGAGGAGCTGAACCAGGCTCTGTCAGAACTACAGAGTAACACCTGGGGCTCTGAAGGTGAGCCACCACACACACACTCACACACACCAGCCCAACGTGCACTGACCTCTGTGTGTGTGTTCAGGTGTGCAGCAGCTGGTGGAGCAGCACAGGCACAAAGTGCTGGTGTTTCACTCCTCAGTGATGGAGGCCAGAGCCAACATGGAGGCCATGACAAACATCATCCAGGTGAGTTAGCTGACCTCTGACATCAGAACATCAGATCAGTATTTCTGTGTCTGTTCACACACACTGACTACCTGGTGTGTGAATGTGTTCTGATGTGTGTATGTGTGTGTGAAGGGCTGGGTGGAGCTTCACCTGCTGCAGTGCTCAGGTGAGTCACTGCTGGACCTCAGTGCTGCACAAAGCAGCCACAGCTGCATCAGAGAGGACGGACAGGAGCTGCTCCGGTTAACACAGGTAACACCTGATGGGTGGGGGTGGGGGTGTGAACTAGTGCGGCATGATTTGACAAAAATGTGTGGTTGCGATTATGGTGGACAAGACTGCTATACGCGATCGCAACTACGACATGGTAAATGAACAGTGTTGTGAGTTACTTACTTGGTTGTCAATGACAACACAGAGGATAATGATGGATTTGAAGAGTGTATTTGTCGACACACACATAAGTAACACTTTCCCTTTAGGTCTGTGTCATATGGACAACATTTATATCCCGATAACGATAAATATCCTGATATTGTATTTTGTCTTAAAATTATATATACAGGGTTTTTCCTGCATAGAAATTTGCTGGCTGACGCCATCACTAAATTCCTCACGGCCTCCAGCTCACGGGGGGGGGGGGCAAAGGGGCCGCCGGGTGGAGTCCAAGCCAGGGTCACTGCAGCGGGCGCCCTTTACCAAGTCAGACAAAGGACCCGCTCTCGGCTCAGCGTGTTTAATCAGAGACTCCATGGAGCGTGTCAGTGGCGGTGAGCGGCCTGCCGCTGCTTCAGAGCGGGGGCAGACCCATGTAACCGTCACCTGTTACCGTTACCATACCGACGGGCTCACGTTATAACCGCCTCTTCTTCCGGTTCTCACTACATGCTGCACTACACGCCGCACATGGCGATGGTGCTGCAGCCGAACCACACAGCTGTTCAACGACTGGCCGTTTGCCTCGCGTCAGGGATGATTCACTGTCCCACATCCTGGAGGTTCACACTGCTCACTCGTATCACCGGGACAAACATGTCCTGCGACCTGTAGTGACGTTAGTGTAGCATCAGAGCTGACCCAGGACCCCACCCTACGGTGGACACTTGTATATCACATTACGGTAAATACGTCATGTGGCTGTGTTTCCTTGCAGCGCACTGACCTGTGAGCAGCTTCATACTCTGATGCTGTGAGTTCATTGCATTGATTACAATGCATTTCTCTCCTCTTCGACGGGAGGGGCTCCCCCCTCCCTCTTCCCTCACAGCACACACAGTGTCAGGTGCTGCACTCACACCGGTAACAGACATCCCCCCCCCCACACACACACTAGACAACGGAGGAGAAGAGGAGACAGATGAGTGTTGGCCTTACGGTCACAAAGAAAACTGAACAACAACATGTAAATGAACCGGAGCTGAAACGTCGCCTTCTTTGAACGCAGCACACGTGTTGAGGAGGGAAGCTCAGTTATCACATGCTCTGTGATCATGGGAACATGGGGAGAGGGTCCTGCCAGGATGTGGGCCGGTCTGCTGTATGCCGGGTAGTCACGTGACCATACCTGCTGCACACGGTTGGTTGGGAAACGTTGCACACGTCACCAGGCTCCACACACGGCAGGACAGTCCCGGTCTCAGGAACACACACGTATCCTGCACATTTATTTACGTTAAATCGCAAATCGCAGCCTTTTGTGTGATTACGTAATCGCACAGCGTGATATCGCGATTGAGATTGCGATTCGATTAATCGTGCAGCACCAGTGTGAACCAGGTGTTGATGAGACTCCTCATTGTCCTCAGGTGAACAGGAGCCTGTACGGAGTGACCGATGCCTCTGAGTCCTGGATCAGGTATCTGGACCACATCGATGACAAAGTCCAGGACGGACTGTTCCAGCTGCTGCTCAGAGCACTGCACTTCCTGTCTGAAAACACACATCCACAGGTACACACACCTGCTGACGGAGCATGTCACGATCCAACACATAACACACAGGCATGCTCAGTGTAACCAAGTGTGTGTGTGTGTGTGTGTGTGTGTGTGTGTGTGTGTGTGTGTAGAGCTGTAGTGCTGCTCTGTTGATGGTCTCTTTGCAGCTGCAGGAAACAGGAATTGTGTTTGATCCATCAGTGGGCGATGGCCTCTCTGTTGTCATGACAACCATCATCAATGACATTTACACAGCAGCCAGTTTGATGCCTAGGATCTCTGTGGGTCATCACAGCAGCTACCAGGTAACTCTGACATCACTCTGACACCATGTAAGGCTACCTGTCTGTCCCTGTCTCTACCTGACTGTCCCTGTCTCTACCTGACTGTCTCTGTCTCTACCTGTCTGTCCCTGTCTCTACCTGACTGTCTCTGTCTCTACCTGACTGTCTCTGTCTCTACCTGTCTGTCCCTGTCTCTACTGTCTGTCTCTGTCTCTACCTGGCTGTCCCTGTCTCTACCTGACTGTCCCTGTCTCTACCTGACTGTCTCTGTCTCTACCTGTCTCTCAGGTATTACTGCAGCAGAATCCGGAGCTCTGTGCAGTGGAACAGGAAGTGATGCAGCATCTGCGTCAGGTGGGGGAGGAGGCGGAGCGTCTGAGGGCTGGGTTGGACAGGTTCTCTCACCTGTGGCAGAGTGACAGACAGGCTGTGATGCAGGAGTTCCTGACCTACAGCAGACAGCTGGGACCTGAGGAGCTGGAGGCTGAGGAGACCCCTCCCACCCTGAAGGACTTTCAGAGAGAGGTGAGACACACCTGACCTCATCTGTCTGCAGGTTTCAACAGGTTCAGGTTTACAGTGACCCTGCTGTTGGTCCAGGTGTGTGGGTCCCGTCAGCGCCCCCTGCTGTTTATTATTGTCTGTTGTGTGTTTCAGATTGACTTGCTCCACAGACTGGGCCAAGAGGTGACTCACCTGGATGAGGTCACTGTGCTGCACGGCTGGCTGCAGGTTGACCTGCGGCCATTTAGAAACTCACTGTTGTCACTCATCTGCACCTGGAAAAACATGTACACGGACTACCTGCTGGCCTCAGTCTGTGACAGGTAAACTCACCTGAGACCTGCTGGCCTCAGTCTGGGACAGGTAAACTCACCTGAGACCTGCTGGCCTCAGTCTGGGACAGGTAAACTCACCTGTGTGTCTGTGTTCAGTCTGCAGCAGGTGACTCGGTGTGGTGATGAAGACTCTTCATGTTCCTCCAGTTTCCCTCTGACAGAAACCATCATCCTACTGGAAGCTGCAGGTGTGGAGCTACCTGAACACCTGTCAGCGCAGCTACAGGTACATCACACACCACAGTCCCACCTGACTTGCTCTGAATCCACGCTGGTCCTGATCCGACAGGTGACCTTCTGTCTGTCTGTGTTTCAGTGTTGACCCGTCCCGGCGCTGAGCCCGAGTCATCTCCAGGAAGTGACATCATCTGTCCTAATGATTGAGGTGTATTAACGAGCTGTGAATCTGTTGACAATAAAGACAGTGTCTTCTGTCTGGGGCTGTGAACTGTCCAATCACCTGACCAGGTCACATGTCATAGTTGACTGTCCTGTCAGCTGATCCAGCGTCAAGATGTTCTTACCTGTTTTAATCTGACAGGTGTGTAAGTCATGCAGCTCCTCTGTTGGTTCTACTCTGGTCCTGGGGGTGTTCCGGTGTTCCCGCCCCCAGCTGGCTCCACTTGTCACCAAACAGCAGCAGCAGCACCAGACTGGACTCAGTGAATCAACTGATCAGTCTTCAGAGAGTTGATTGATCAATCTGTGTGCTCTTGATTGGTTGGAACAAACACCTGCAGCCACGCGGCCCTTTGAGGAATCAGTCTGAGACCCCTGTGCTAATTCAAACCTCATGCAATACTCACTGCAGCAGCCCCCAGTTTGATTCTGTGTCACCCCCTCCTCCCCATTTCCTGAATGAATGTAGACAATAACATTGACAGTTAATTCATTAATAGACCTAAAGAAATTCACCAAATGTATTAATTTATTTTTAAAATGATCTTTATACTCATTTACCAGCTGTTTCATAGGCTTCATCACTTTTACCACACAATCACTGTAGAAAATGACTTTTACCAAACCCATCAGTTCGAGGAGACGAGGACTGAATGAAGTGAAGCAGGTGTCACATTCATTTTATTCTTGTTTACTTAGTTTGATTTGATCTTTATTGATGAACAGGATTTAATGTATGTTTTAATGGTCATCACATGACATTTGTGAGTCTGTTTCTAATCCTCACCTTGATCCTGCTCCAGACCAGGGCTGCCCCGCAGCCTATGTCACCATGGTTACAGGGCTGGCATTCGCGTTGACCACTTGGACAAAATGGAGTTGAGGATCAGGTTGATGGAACGCATGTCTGAGTTTACCTGGAACCATGGTTTCCATGGTTACTGAGGTGGCGTTAATCTTAGCCACGCTGATAAAACGACTCTCACTAACATAAGCGACTTTAAGAGCTAAGAGCTTCATGGAAACCCCCAGGTCTGACACAAAGAACCACAACACCTTAAATAAACAATTTAATAGAATTTCTCTTTTGTCAAAAGATCTAATTTACACTGACGACTTCCTGTTCTCACACACACACACACACACACACACACACACACACACACACAGGTGACAGACAGGCAGGTGAGGTGTTACAGTCTGGCAGTCGACAGAAACCAGAAAGTAAAAGAGGCACAATAAAGAAGATGAAGATGATCAAACTACAGAAATGTGATCAAAAAAAAATCAAAGTCCTTGGGTCCTTGTTCACACTACATCTCCATGGCAACAGAAATAAAAACAAACATTAACTATCAGCGCCTGTTTCCTCCCACAGGTTTAGTCCCAGCCGGTTCTGATCACAGACAGAGAGCCCCGCCCCCAGCTGCTGACATCACCACAGTAGCAAATCAGAAAGCAGCTAGCGGCGGTAGACTCCGAAGGCCACCAGGCTGAGGAAGATGGTGACTCCAACCAGCGAGGCGGTGGCCGGGGCGGTGAAGAACTGCCGGTACTGGATCTGACAGTACCAGAGCACTGACAGCATGAGGACCAGCAGCGGAACCATCAGGCTACCCACATTCAGAGCCACCTGCACCTGGTCAGCGGGCCGCGGCCCCGCCCCCCGCCCACTCTGCTGCGAGATGTGACAGTGCAGGACGCAGTTGTGGACCAGGTTCAGAGAGGCCAGAGTCTGGGCGTCGTCCTGCAGCAGCTGGCCCTGGTAGATCAACCGCACCTGCTGCTCCTGACCCGCAAAGTAGGTCCTGAAAGGTCAAGAGGCGAACAAAGCACTGTCAGGTCAGCAGATCCTCCACCTGTCAACACCTGAGCCACTCCAACAAGGACCAGACACCTGGCCACATCAGGGCCACAGGCGCCCCACCCACCCAGCTGAACACGTGACCCAGGAGTTGACAAGCACTGTGAGTCCACATGATCAACTTCATATACAGTATGTACATGTACTCTACACCATGATATACACTATGGTACTGCAGTACTGTTGTAATATTATAGTTCAGTAGTACTACAGTGGTACTTGAGTAATACTACTGTAGTACCATGGTAGTCCTGCAGTAGTACTGCAGTACTTACCGTTTGATATAGCCGATGGTGTCCTGTGGTTTGACCTGAGCTGTTCTCTCTGTGTCGTTGAGAAACTTCAGTCTGACCACCATGTTCCTCTGGGATGATGAAGATTCTCCTCCTCTACCTCCTCCACCTCTGCTGCTCACCCCATCTCTTCCAGCTTCCTCCCCCTCCTCCCTCCCTTCCCCCTCCTCCTCCTTCTCCTCAGGGGAGGTGATGGGAGTTTCTGTTAGGGAGCCGTCGCTCACAGAGCTGGAGGGTGATGAAGAGGAAGATGAAGAGGTGGTGTTGGTGGAGGCAAGTGGTGTGTCCTGGTGGGCGGGGCTGGCCCTCGGTAAGGGGGCGGGGCCTGGGGTGGAGGTGAACAGATGTTCCGAGGGCTCAGAGGTGCGGGTGGAGATCCAGGCGAGCAGCAGCACCGTGAGCAGCAGCAGAGAGCCGAACAGCAGCGTCACCTCATCCCCTACACCTTCAATCAGAGCCATCGCCCCGGCAACGCCCGCTGATGTCAACACAGGTCACACACCTACATAAAGGGGCGGGGCTTAGCATCAACATTTGACACAATTACTCACATCCTTAAATTAACTAACAAGAAGCAATGTGCTGATTTCAAACAAAAGTACCTTTACCTCACACCTGTACCTTTACCTGACACCTGTACCTTTACTTGACTGCTCAGATGTGGTTAAAGTTTGGTGATAAATTGGCTGATGGGAATTAATTCACTAATAATGACACAATTTAACACAAAGGAACTTTGTGATGTCATTTCATAAACCAAGGGTCAAATGTCAGCTTCACTGTGACATCATGAAATTGTTTCCTGTGGTTGTTGATTATTTGTCTTTTAAATACAGATGAACAGAAAATTGATCAGTGTTAATGTCTTCACAGTGAATCAGTTCGTGGTTGTGACCTAAGCATTTTACATGTATCATGTTGGTTTAACTGATCACTGATCGATCTCACTGGTATCATGTTGGTCTAACTGATCACTGATCGATCTTGTTTTGGTAGCTGGAGTTTACAGCAGGTTAATATCGATGAAGACAAGATGTCAGACTGGTGTGGTTGAGGCTCGACCTCTGACTCAGGTCTGTGAGACAGTTGCTCACCTGACACGCAGACTGTTAGCACGGGTTTATCCCGGATTTACCTCCGGCTATCTGGTGCTAAATCAGCCTGTTATTGATCACAGCTTCACTTAAACTCCCAAAAGTCTGGACTTGCTGATCATCGATTAAACTAAACAACACCGTGCTAAACTCGGAGCTAACTGCTAATGGCGTTGAAGTCGGACAGGGATTAAGCTAAGCTAACAGCTAACAGCTGGTCAGTTACCGTCCGAGCGGATTCAGAGTCCGTTTGTAGGCAAAGTGGTGAAAAGAAAAAGAAATTAAAAAACTCACAGTTCAGCTGATGGACATCACATCCCAGCGCGTTAGCCTGAAGCTAATCAGGCTAATCTGCTCCGACGCTGCCCTACACTTCCTGTTGCCTCTTCTTCTGTGGTTTGACGAGAAGACGCACGGTGACGTAATGCTGCCTCCGCTGGCTCCGTTGTGTATCGTACCGCTACTAATGCACATTGACAGTGCCAACGTAAGGGCGACACAGGTGCAGTGGTTCGGTTAGCACCCTGGGTTTGATTCCCGGGCCTGGGCCCTTGGTCTGGGTGGTTTCTATGCCCCCCCCCCCCCCCCCCCCCCCCCCCAACCCCTGAGACAGTGACAGTGGATGGACGGAATTACACTGAGATACTCAGAGCTTGTGTGAAGACCTGATGGTCCGTATGAAAACCACTGTCAGAGCTCAGACAGTGAAGCTTTTATTGTGAAACAGGAGCTGACAGAGCTTCCTGCTTTACTGCCGGGTCTGGTCTGAACCAGGACTTAATCAGATCTGAGAAAGACCAGCACCAGATACAACTGGGAGAAAACCACCAATCAGCATCAGAGGACCACCTCAGACTGTGAGACAGGAACCTGAGGCCACTAACTCACCTAAAGTTATGACGTCACTCAGACTTGGTGTCAGAGATCACAGGTAACTTAAGTAATTTATTTTGATAGGTCCTGGTCCATGATTGTTTCCAAGACAAATCTGACCTGGTGGAGCCATTACATCACAGTGAAGCAGACTGATAATCAATACAACAATTACTCTATGTATTAAAAAAAAAAAAAACCTCAGTGATTGAACACAATCCCCTCTGTCAACACCGTCACTGACGTAAAGGGAAAACATCCTCCTCACCAGGCCTTTTCAAATTAAGGGATTTTTGAATGGGCTTGGATTTTCAAAGTAAAAGACAGATGAGGAACTCTGACTTTGCTGTGGATGTTTGTTCTCCAGTTGATTGACTTCATCCATAAAAACACACACTCTCTCTTTAATGTGTTCACATCCGGGGCAGCAGGTGGCGACACACACACACACACACACACACACATCAATGGAGGGAGGACGGTCTTCGCTAATGAACCCTTATAAATTAATTGGCCCACTGTCTTTGATTTGGCTCTGACCATGTGGCATTTACAAGCACACACACACACACACACACACACACACACACACCGAGGGCTCTTATTTATTTTGGGACAAAGTTTATTGAAACTGTAAAAGACTGTAGAAAATGTGTTTCATGTATAGAAGCCCACTTTAGCGAGAGCGCGCGCACACACAGGCACCTATAAACACTTCCAATAGAAGACAGGTGTGTCGATCTATCGATTGATCGGCTGTAACTTAGCGGCTCTGTTTCGGAGGGGGCCGATGAGTCTGTGAGATCAGACCCGGCAGAAGGTGTGTACTTGGCGGGCAGGGTGCCATGTGGATGCGGGCTGCTGTCCTACAGGATCCAGGTTACTGTGCCGTCTCCGAGCCGCTGATGCACCGCGACAGACGTGGAGGGAGAGCGGAGGAGCCAGCGGACCTGACGACTTTCTGCCCTCTTTGCTCCATCCTGTCGCATCCCGGAGCAGACGGGATGCCGCTCTCCTCACCGAACCTCCGGCCAAAGTTGTGTCGGCGGCTGGCCATCGGGTCCCTGGGCCCCAGTCCTCTGTCTCCCCGCCGGTTCACATCTGGACGCGGACCAGGTTATAGTCACGAGGGTGGATTTCCACAAAAAGCGCTGCCATGGTTTACTGTAGTGAAGACTGGCTGAAAGACTAATCAAGACGAAATAAATAAATTATTGTTTCTGCAAATCAACCAGTTTCAAGCGGCTTTAGCTGGTGTCTTAGCCGTTGTCTCTGGTTTCATCCTCCGCCTTTGTCCTCATGTTTTCCCCCGGAGTTCCTCCCCCTGCGGCGCTGGGCGGAGTTTCATACCGGACTAGACGCTCCTTTTGTCGGATTCGTTTCGACCTGACTCCCGGGGTTTACGGCTGAAAAAAACACACTTTGAAAGTCCCGAAATAATCCGGGCGACCACGGTGGTGTGCGGTAACAACCCGGGTTTCGGTCTGAATCAGAAGGTGAGTAGGAAGTTGTGATTTTGAACAGATTTCAGGGGTTTTCTGCTTGTTTGTCCCCGAGTCTCCAGAACATTCATGGCGGCTTCGCAGTGGAGGCTTCTGGGGCAGCAGCGAGCCATCCAGCCCGCTCTGCACCGAAATCACCGATCTTGACTTGTGGCAGGGCACCGGATCGGCACCGGACCACCACGTCGTCGTTAAAGCGCCATTATTTTTTACAACCAAAGACAAAGATGTCGACAAATTCTACCATTTAAACAGTTTTTCTAAATAATGAGATTATCCGCTACACGTGTCGCACAGAGCCTGACGTCGATGTTTTAAACGTCTACATTTATTCCCGTTTCTATTTTCCAAGTTTATTCGTGATTTCCTAATTTAACCTAAAAGGTGAACGCTAGCTTGTCTCGAGTAGCTCTTTTCGTGCCAGCGGAAGCTACGTGGTGACTCCTGCCGGAGGACGGACGCCATTACCGGGGCAGCTGGAGCCTCGCGGCCCGCTGGTCTCAGTGAAGAGCGACTCCGATAATATTCCCGCGGTGCGAACGCAGACTCGAGCCGGCGGCGGAGACGCTGCCGTCCGCACACACGTCTACAAACCAACAGTGACACGAGCCGGTGAGGCGTTCAGGTGCCTCGGTCCCAAACTGTGTCGACGGACCGAAGTTAATTTAGACAAAGTTAAGGAGTGGGTCCGGGCTGCTCTCTACCGCCCTCCGCCTCTCAGCCTGGGACACTCCACCTCTGTGTGAGACAAAAGCTGCACGCGGCGCCGGGTCGAGCCGAACTCAAGACTTTTTCTTTCCGACCCGGAGAAAGTCGTTTCGCTCAGTGTTGATCTCTGAGCACATTTTCCGTAAATTGTCAGATTTGTAAGAGTGTGGTGAAATGCTACAGCGGGGCTCAGCTCCGAGCTACGACCCCAACACTTGAACAGTTTACACGAGATGGACCTTTCCCTCCGGTTTGACCTTGTCAGCGGTTCGTTGTGACACAGCACGGCCCGGGACAGGTCACCTCGGCCGGTCAACCAGGGCCAGGACGGGCTGGAGCCGGTGGATGAGAGACGGGACAGTGCTAAAATCTGTTTGATGCAGACATCTCAGTCTAATCCGGAGGCCTTTACTGCCACTAGTTATTCCCCCAATTTTTTAATTGTTATTTTCTTTGAAAGGTGTTAAGCTCTTAAATTGAAAAGGCCCTGAAGGAAGTGCAGAAAGTCTCAAAAATCAAATACACCGCGTCCGCTTCTTAAGCCCCGCCCCCAAATCAATGGCAATGCATTGCTAAAGCAACGACTCAGACGTTGAAAATACATTTATTAATCAACATAGAGCCACAGAGTCCAAACTACAGCGGCTGGTTTAGATAGTTTTACAGTGACACTGGAGGTTTATAGTTACAGCTAACATTGAAGCTAACATTGAAGCTAACCTCAGCTAGTTCACATACTCAATGTGTAACATCACTAAAGACTGTAGCCAGCGTTAGCCCTGAGCTAATGACACTGGCTCATTTACCTCAGATAGTTTTCTATGGTTACACATACAACACTGAATTAAGTGTGTGTGTGTGTGTGTGTTCAGAGGCAGGGGGGGCGGAGTGTTCTCCGTCAGGTGCTGCATGATGAACGGCAGCAGCAGTGTCTCCACAGCTCAGAGCTCCAGGATCAAAAGTGAACCAGGTAACAAACTGCCTTCATCATCACCATCATGACCATCATCATTATCATGCTCATGACGCCTGTGTGTGTGTGTGTGTGTGTGTGTAACCCAGATGACTGGAGTAAGGAGGACTGTCTGACTCTGCTGGAGAGGATCCGCAGTCTGCTCCCGGATGGAGACGCCATGAAATATAAAACCACAGAGTCGCATTTTGACTGGGAGAAAGTGTGTTTCGGCAGCTTCACGGGAGACATGTGCCGCCAGAAGTGGCAGAAAGTCTCAACAGAGGTACCTGAGTGACACCTGGTCCTTCCACCTCGTGTGTAGACCTGGTCTCATGTAACATCAGTCATTCCCCGTTGTGTGTGTTGTGTGTGTTTCAGGTGCGTAAATACAGGACAATGACGGAACTGATCGTGGACGCCATTGAGTTTGTGAAGAACCCATACAAAGGAAAGAAACTGAAGGTGAGACCAGACCAGACTCTGATCTCTGATCCTGGATCTTAATGAAGTGAACACACATTAATCACATGACCTTGTTAACCTGTTTCCCATTCAGACTCACCCAGACTTCCCTAAGAAACCTCTGACGCCGTACTTTCGATTCTTCATGGAGAAGCGAGCCAAATATGCCAAAATCCACCCGGAGATGAGCAACTTGGACCTAACCAAGATCCTGTCCAAGAAGTACAAGGAGCTGCCCGACAAGAAGAAGGTGATTGGACGAGGTCTGCTCAGGTTTCTCTGAGTGAACCAATCTTGGACCTTGTCCAGTATCAGACCTGCAGGGTCTTGATGGTCCTGGTGGTCTTGACAGTCTTGATGGTGCAGGTTCAGGTCTGAACTCTTAAATGTTCTTCTTTATTCTCCTGCAGCAAAAATACATCACAGAGTTTCAACGAGAGAAAGAAGAGTTTGAGAAGAACATGGCTCGATTCAAGTCAGTTCAACTCACCTTAATGCCTGGCTACTCGTTAAAATGTTGAACAAGTTTCAAATAACTTAACACTTGTAAGAATGAAGTGTTGCCCTTAAAGGTAGTAATTGTTGAATGGACGCCTCAGCTGGGCCTCAGCCAGGCAGAGCACGTCATGCCTTTAGTGGAGAGGTGACTGATGTTAAATGAGGAACTGCAGTCTGATCTGTTTCTTGTTTCTCTGATAATATAAAACATTACAAGCCATAAGGAAATAAATACATTTGCAAGTGTGAAAGAGGAAATGTTGCATGTGCTATTAGCATTAGCGTGGCTAACAACAGCTGACCTGCAGGGAGGACCACCCAGATCTGATCGAGGAGAGGAAGAAGTCTGACCTGCCAGAGAAACCCAAGACCCCCCAACAACTGTGGTACAACCACGAGAAGAAGACCTACATGAAGCTGCACCCAGAGGTATGCCCACCTGACCTCACCTGGTTCTTCACCAGTTTCATTGATTCTTTGTAGACCTGAAGCTGGTTGCTATGGAAACCTGTCTTTCAGGTGAGTCAAAAGGAGCTGAAGGAGGCTCTGAGGAGACAGTGGTCCCAGCTGTCGGACAAAAGGAGACTCAAGTGGATCAGTAAGGCCTTGGAGCTCCAGAAGGACTATGAGGTACCACACCTGATTCTCTTAGTCTGAGACCAAGCTCTCTGTGGGACTCCCCTGGTCAGGTCCATGTTACACCCGTTATCAGGATCACCCTGACCGGGTAAACCAGACCAGACCAGAAGCTTACAGCAGAGGGTGGTCAGACCTCAGAACCCAGAACAGCTCAGACCTAAACCAGGTTCAGCAAAGACATGTTAATTCTGTGTGTGTGTGTGTGTGTGTGTGTGTGTGTGTGTGTGTGTAGGACAATATGAGGGCGTATCATGAGGCTCATCCAGATGTGAACTCAGATGATCACGTCCGGTCGGTCCTCACCAAAGCAGAGCGACAGCTGAAGGACAAGTTTGACGGAAGGCCGACTAAACCCCCACCGTGAGTCCACAAGAGCAACAAGTGTGATGATAACATGAGGCTAACAGAGACAGAGAGGAGCTAACTGCTGTGTGTTGACAGGAACGGCTACTCTCTGTACTGTGCTGAGCTGATGGTCAACATGAAGGACGTCCCGAGCACTGAGCGCATGGTGCTCTGCAGCAAACAGTGGAAGATGATGACGCAGAAAGAGAAGGACATGTTTCAGAAACGCTGTGAGCAGGTGAGCATCAGCATGATAACACACTGACGGGCAGGATGGAGTGATACCTGTCTCACCTGCTCTCTCCTCACCTGTCTGTCTGAGCAGAAGAAGAAGCAGTATGACATCGACCTGCAGAGGTTCCTGGAGGTACCACACTCACACACACGTACACATACAGTCTGAGGTCAAAGGTCACAGAGTGAATAAGTGACATCCTTGTGTTTATTCAGAGTCTTCCGGAGGAGGAACGAGACAGAGTCCTGTCTGAGGAAAAAATGGGCGGTGTTAAACTGGGGGTGGGCGTGGCCTCCAGTCCACACAGAGCCAAGTCTCCTTCTGTTAAGGTCTGAAACCCCTGTCACTTTAAGAAATTCTCTGAAATCCTGTGTCATTGTGAGCTCACCTGGGAGCGGGGTTTATGCCTCAGGAGCGGTGTCGGGAGGCGGAGCCAGAGCCATGGCCACCTGCTGCACCGCCCAAAGAAAAACGGGATGGAAAGAAAACAGCGAAGCTTCCAGAGACACCAAAAACTGCTGAGGAAATGTGGCAACACAGTGTGATCGGAGACTACCTGGCCAAATACAGGGTGAGTTACAGCTTACACTGCAGAGCAAGGCGAGTTATCTGTACTGTATAGACCACTGTTACAAACAGATTGTCTCAAACAACATCCTCTGACCTCTGACCTCTGATCCTCACATCAACTGAGGAAAAACTCCTGAAACAAAACAGGAGAAACCTCAGGGTGAGGGACAGAGGGGGATGGACAGATGAGACAAGGAAACTGTTTGGGAGGAGGAGAGAAGAGGAGAGGAGGAGGCTCCCTGTACCCTGATGTATCCTCCAACAGGCTAAAGGCCCTTTCACACCGAGGACGTGGCGAATAAAAGACACAAAATTGTGAAATATTTGGTGAAAAATACGTCCCCAGTGTGAAAGGGCCTTCACTCTGTAACATGGTTCGGAGTGACATGAGGCAGCCAGAACTAAAGCTCTGTCAACAGGAGGTTTTAGTTGTGGAATTAAAAGTGGAGAGAGCGTCTGACCCGTGGTGAGGTGTTCGGTTAGGTGTTCGGTCAAATGTTCGGTCAGATGTACAGTCAGGTGTTCAGTCAGGTGTTCTCGGCCCACAGAGCGACCGCAGGAAGGCTCAGGCAGCTATGGAGGCAGCCTGGAAGTCCATGGAGAAGAAAGAGAAGATTCCCTGGATCAAGAAGGCAGCGGAGGACCAGAAGCGTTACGAGGTTCAGTACAGACCTGTGGTCAGTGAGCCACGCCCCTCCCCTCCCCCACACTGACCACACCCCCATACTCACATGTGCCCCTCACCCCCCATGTTGTGTGGCTTTGTGTGTGTTATACTGACTGTCGGTGTCCTGCAGAGGGAGCTGTTGGAGATGAGAGCTCCACCCACAGCTCCACCTCAGAGAAAACCCAAGTTTGATGGAGAACCAAAGAAACCCCCAGTGTGAGTGAGACAGATGTTGTCCAGCTGCAGACCGCATGCCTGCCCATCACATAATTTACTTAATTTACCACTAGTTACTCTAACAGTAAACCCCGCCTCCTGCTGTTTTCGTCCAATAGGAGTGGCTATCAGATGTTCTCACAGGAGCTGCTGACCAATGGTGAGTTGAACCACTTCAGCCTGAAGGAGCGGATGGTGGAGATCGGGAAGAGGTGGCACAAGCTGAGCCAAAGTCAGAAGGACAAGTACAAGAAGCTGGTAGAGGAGCAGCAGGTGGAGTACAAGGCTGAGCTGGAGGCCTGGGTCAAGGTGAGCTGCTGCCGCACGACAACAACAACCATGGCAACAACACCCACAGTCAATGTGTCATGGTGAATGATCTGTCACACTCTGGGGGGTGTTCCGTCAAAGTCGCTATGAACATCCAGACTATGGTGTGACCTTGAAGCTTGAATTAACCTCCAACTCCAAACCAAGGCCCGACTCGTTCCATCAAGTGAGATCAGCTGGCTCCACCTGATGCTAACTCAAGTCTCAGCTGTAAACCTCACCTGTCAGCTTCACCTGTAGCCTCACCTGTAAACCTTACCTGTAGCCTCACCTGTAAACCTCACCTGTAGACTCACCTCTACAAGCCCGAGTGCTGAGACTATCATAAAATGTCCCAAAGCTTCTCCACAGCAGAGTAAACGCTCCTTATGGAGAGTTATGATGAATATACGGACTGTACAACGAGAACAGGAAACACTGCTGCTGTTACCAAGGTAACAGAGGAGGTCTGGGACAATATGGCTGACAGGATCAATGTGTCAGTGACACAGAGTTCCTTCTGTTTCAGGCAGGCGCTACCTATGCAGGGGTTATAGTCCTCACTACAGTGAGTCCAGGTTCGATTTCCCCTGCTTGTCCTTTTCTGCATGTCTCCCACTCCCTGTTTCCTGTCTCTCTCCACCTGTCCTCTTGAAATAAAAGTCCAAACCTTAATCAAAGGGACAAAATGAATGTAGACAGTGACACCTGTTAACATTTAATTCTCATAGACCTGAAGAAATGTATTCATTTATTTTAACAGGTGATATTCATCACATTTACCACACAATCACTGTAGAAAATGACATTTACCAAATCCATCAGTTCGAGGAGACGAGGACTGAATGAAGTGAAAGCAGTCAATCAACTCGTCTGGAGTTTTAAAGGTCTCACATTTTCATTTTATTATTGTTTAATTAGTTTGATTTGATCTTTATTGATGAACAGGATTTAATTTATGTTTTTAATAGTTAACATCTTTTAATGAATTACATTATTTTATATCTGAACATTTTATCATCACATGACGGTGAGTGTGTAAAAGCAGCAGAACCGTCTTGTAACAAAGTTAATCTTCATCTTAATCCTGCTCCAGACCAGGATCAGCATCAGTCACCATGGTTACAAGGCTGGCATTAACGTTAACCACTTTGATGGAACGGAAGTCGGAGTTTAGCTCGAAGCATCAAGCTCAGCCAGAACCATGGTTTCCATGGTTACGGAGGTGGAGCTAATCTTAGCCACGTTGATGGAACTGAACTCTCTCTAAAATAAGAGAGTTGAGGACTTTCAAGACCAACTTTGAGCTAAGAGAGCTTCGTGGAATACCCCCCAGGTGGTGTCATCACCTGTTTACAAGCAGTCATATAATGGATAAGAAGAGCTGATGATGGTGATGATGATAATGTCCACCTTACTCCCTCTCTTCTTCTTCCAGTCTTTGTCTCCTCAGGATCGAGCCGTCTACAAAGAGTTTTCCTCCTCAGTAAGTTTCCTCTTTTCTCCTCCAGCTAACAGCATGCTAAACAAAATGAGCTAATATGGTGTTAGTATGATTAATCTAACTGAGCTGAGATAATTAACCTACCTAAGATACCTGGCTAACATTATGTTAGTATGAGTACCTGACCAAGCTAACTGAGCTAACTCAGTTTATATAATAAGAGCCAATGATGAAAACTTGCTTTATATTTAGCCAGTAGCAATTTAGTTTAATGTTAAGCTATTAGCATAATTCTCCTTCAGATAGCAGGGCACAAGCTAACATAACATTAGCAGGGTTTAATAGCTAGTATGCTAGCTACTGTTTAAAGCCTTGGATTAGCATGACTAAATGTTTTACAGGTGATTCAGTATCATTATTGTCTCTGTGATAGTTATTGTTTTCACAGTTTGCACTGGTGTACTGGTGAAGTACTTGCTCGTCATGGTGACACATTAGCATGTTAGCCTGCTGACACAACACAGCATTAAACTAACTCACACTGCAGGTTCCTGGTAGTGTGTCAACTGTTTGTGTGTGTTTGTTTGTTTGTTTGTCTGTGTGTTTGTTGGTCAGAAACGTCGCAGTACCACTAAAGCTCGCAGCAGCCCCGGAGCTAAAGTCCGTGTGACGGCGAAGGGGAAGGCGGTAGGTTCGAGAGCTGCAACACCGGGGGTCGGGGTGGGCAAGAGGGCCATGGCGTACCGAGCCAAGGTAACACAACACACACTACACACACTGTAAACACACACTGAGGGACAACATGTTTATCTCCGTCTCATTAATGAGTCAGTGTTGATGAGATGTGACGCCCTGCTGTGATTGGTCGGTAGAGGAGACCTTCAGAGCAGTCTGACAGGCTCCGCCCCCTGACCCTACCTGTGTCTTTCAGCAGGACATGTCCGACACAGACGAGGAGGAGGAAAAGAGCGATTCCTCTGACTCTGACGAAGACGACGAGACGTCAGGAAGCAGCGACAGCGATGAGGACGAGGATGAGGTGATTGGCTGATTGTTAGAAATGAGTTTGTGATGTGAGTGATGAGTTCATGGACTGTTGGACATTTCAGCCTCATTCACCACTGATAAGCAGTTTGTAAGTGATTAAATAACTATAGTATATTGATTCGTGGCTTTAATGAAGTGCTGTTCACAGCCCAGAATCACCATGGCAACACCCTGAGTTAACTTTGTTCTGTGGTTTCCTCAGAATGACGATGAGGATGATGAGGATGATGAAGATCAAACGTCCTCTGAGGAATCCAGTGACTCTGACTCTGACTAGCCCCGCCCCTTCCCCCTCATTGGAGAGGACAGGCTGTGCAGGCCACGCCTCCTCACATGCCAATCATCCTGGCGGACTAATGAGAAATGGTGATATCACACTTCTGTCACAAGGGGGTGGAGCCTGCTGGAGCATTTTGTTACTTTTGTTTCTGTTTTTTATTGAGTGTTTGTTGGTTTTTATCTGACGGACGTTTTAACCGGGCAGAGACGGTGCGAGGTTTGTTCCTGTTGAAGCGACGGTGGGTGGGGTTTGTATAGAGTTTTAATGGCAGCGGGGAGGGGCGGAGCCTATGGTTGTCGTTAGCTACCACTGAGGGAGGAGTCAGTGTTCATCCTCCAATCAGTTGCCTGCCTGACAGAATGATTAACAAATAAATGCACTTTTTCTCATGTGTGGCGTGACTCATTGTGGCAGACAAGAGACTCACCTGAGACCTGTACCTGTAGCTGACCTTAACACTGGTTGTCACAGCAACCTGTAATATGATGCTGGTTCTCACCTGGCTCAGGTAACCCTGGGTTTCCTCTGTTAATTATAAACATATTCAGAGCCCAGACAAAAGTTGTTCATGTGATCTGAGGAGAAACAGTGACACCTGCAGGTGAACTCAGGTACTGATGTCAGAGATCCAACAGGTGAAACAAAACACATGAATTGTGATGTATTATCAATAAGATCATAAATGATCAATAATGTTTTTGAGAGATAAAAGCTGAAGTGAACACCAGACTGCTTCTGCTGCACAAAGAAACTGGTTCATGTTTAATCAGATCAATAATGATCAATAATACTGATCAGTGTGAGGATCATTGATCTGATCAGAGGCTTGTTTTGATTTCTCCTGTTTTTCTGAGCTGCAGTGACGAAGAGGAGTCAGATCTTCATCAAGTAAAGAGTCTTTGTTCATTAAAATGAGGCTTTAAAGCTATGGTTGATGGTTGCTATGGTGAAGGACTGATCGTTATTATTAAAGACCGTGAAGCAAATGCAGCAATTTTTTTCTGAACATATTAAATGTGTCCCTCAATACATGTAAAAAGGTGCTCATCAGGTGTATGCTAATGAGGGCCCTCATTAGCATACACCTGATGAGCACCTGTGGTTCCTCACTGTCCTGAGTCTGGTTTAAATCGTCTACATAGGTCATAGCTAGCTTGTCCGTTGTCTTTTCCACGTCGCTCGTGCATCTCCCATGGATGCCACCGTGGGAAAGCCCGTCGGTGCTCGGCCACCCCGCTCCCCGGCCTGCATCCTCACGTCCTGCCGGCAGCAGGTGCCACCATCCCCGTCACCATCATTAGTGCCGCCAGAGAGTGGAAGTGTGTGCTAATGTCATGAATACTGATTCATGTCGGCGCGTCGGTTTGGGTTGGTTGGACAGAGAGGAACAACCTACAGTAAAATGCCCCCCCCCAGCGCCCCCCGGGGTAACAGTGTAGCTGAGCCACGGGAAAAGAGATGAAGAGGAGATGTGACAAACTGAGGGCTCAAAGCCGAGTGACCATCGGCCTGAGGAGCGATGAAGATACAGCGGAGTTGTTTAACAGGTAATCTTTCGTTTTTATTGTGGAAGTTGTGACACAGATAACTTTAATAACTTTGATGATGCCAGAGCTGTTTGTCACTGTGGAAGCTGCCGTCACTCTTTTCTGTGTCGTTTGATGGCGTCGAAACAATTTCTGTCTCTGTTGCTCCGCATTCAAAGCTGGCGCCATGTTTGGTGCTGGACGGGCTCAGGCCGCCATCCATTTGTTTTTACCCGAGAAACCAGCATGAAGAGGGTCGTTTTCTCCAACGTTTCCAACCTAGGACCAAACGATCAGGAGTCATCTCTACGCGCAGGAAGTGGCAGCCCCAGCACATCCAGTACTTACACCGGCCGGCTTGTTGAGCACCTCACTTACATTTGTTTTGTACCATAGTGATTTACCCTGGAACAAATGAAGCACTGGCGTAACCCTGACAACCAGTGAACCTTAATTCCTGACTCGTGCAGCTCTGGTAACCTTTCACCTTGTGACCTCAGCTGTTGAACAGGAAGTGAAGGAGGCAGAGTCAATTTGTTTCAGGTTTTATAGACATTTGAATTAATAGATTTATAGAATATAAACGAGCTTCTTCCCTCTGACATCACCTAATACACAAATAAATAATCTGACCTTTGACCCCGACAACAGTCACCCACATATTACTAACTGATCCTCCAGGCATTTGGCACACACCATGTTACCATGGTAACTCTCACTCCTCCCCTCTTCCACAGCCCTGTACTACAGTGCCCATCAGCCCCTGCTCTTTACAGAAAAAAAGCATCAACTTGCAGCTCTGTCATCTGATTTGAGAGTCCCACACATGCATCATCATAATTGTTACCATGGTTACCAAACATTATAAAAAGGGACTCCCCCCTCCCCCCTGACAAAAAAGATAAATTTGTTCATCCACACAGCGACCAATCCGATCACAGCCTTGCTCACCTGCTGACCACCTTCCAAGTCAACCTCAGCACACCTGCATCATTTCCCCATCAGCTTACAGGGTCCTTGAACTCACCATGGAGATTTGAAAACTTTCAATATATCACAAACACAAGGAGGTGTTCACGTTCCAGCGGACAACATGAGCTCTGCTCAGGCCTTAACAGGTGTCAGTGGTGGTGTCACATGAGACCTGACCCAGACTGTGGGCTGGTCTGGAAGGTGGTCTGACAGCCTGTGAGTCTGTGAGTTCACCTGCTCAGTCCAGATAAAACTGACCTCTGTCATTAGCTGAATGAAGTTGGACGCAACCTCTGTGATGTCTGAGGCAGTGTCTGACTCTGCCTCAGACTCCTAATTAATCCAAATATGGTCAAAGAAGAGGGATTTATGAGGAGCTGAGATTTTGTTTTTGGCAAACATGTTGACCCAGACACGCTCTAGTGGTCAGGAGATGAACTGCAGCTTCAGCTCTCAGCCTGGAGGCTGCCGATTGGTCAGTAACTGATCATTGATCAGTTTGCTTTTTAAAACATCAGCCCAAGATGAGCAATTGTTTTATAGACAAAATGATCAATACAGTAATTAGAACTGCTTTATTATTGCAAATTGACTTATTTTTATAAATCAGTAATGAAAGTGATCATTAGCTGTAGCCGTGATGTCACTGAGTAGGTGAATCCTCACAGAGAAACACATTGTTATTACATACAAACAGCTGACCCCTACCACACACACACACACACACACACACACACACACACACACACACACAGAGCGTCATAGTGGGACGTCCAGCAGCTTCTTGTGCAGGTACTGCTTCACCTCCTCGATGCCGTTCAGCTTCTCCAGCTCGTGGTACGGCAGCTGAGAGGGGACAACAGAGACCACAGGTCACATGATGAAGAATCTGGTCCAGCATAGCTTTAGTCTATTGGCTTGGTTTAGCATAAAGACTGAAAGAACTGTTAGTCAGGCTCCATGTACATCAGCTCATTTATATCAGGTGAATTATACTGAACAGGTGAACACAGGTGTAGAGGCAGACAGCCGCAGCTAACAGCTGATCTGCAGTGTGCAGTCCAGCAATAACAATAACCTGCCAGACCTGGAGGATGACGTATCCCAGCAGCCTCAGGTGGCGGTCTCTCATGGCCCGGGAACCGACCAGAACCTCGGAGTTGTGGCAGTAGTGCCACTTGTCATTGACGGACATGATAACCCTGTGGAGAGCAGACAGCAGGTGGATCAGGTTCTCTGGTGTGGTACAGCTTCTGTTCATTGGGTTACTGAGGTGGACTGACCTGTGGATCTGTCTCTGGTCCTTTGTGGGGTTGTCAGGATCAGGTCTGTCGGTGGAGCGGAGCTGTGTCGGTGACGAGGGCCCCCTGTCGGCCCCGGACCCCTCAGGATATGTCATACCCTCATAGAAAGCTGGCAGCTCGCAGTCTGTCCCCTGACTCCCTGGAGCCCCTGAACCCCCCTCATCCTCCAGGATCTTCCCAATGGAAAACTGGAAGAGTGAGTCGGGGGCTGAGGCCCCTGCAGGTCCCTGAGCCCCTGGTGGGGCAAGGCCATCAGAGGGGGGGCTGCTGAGCGTGGAGCTGTCCTGGCTCTCTAGTGAATGCTCTTTAGCCAGACTGGAGTAGTACTCTGCCGCGGGGATGTAGTAAGCGCCATAGTCCAAGGGGCCCCCGTTGGTCCCAGGACGAGGGGGTCCCGAGGACACTGTGGCCCCCGTTGTGCTTCGGATGTGGTGGCCCATAAAGGAGCGGGACTCCATAGCACCACTTATTGCCTCCCCCACCTGACACGACTGTTCGCCACCCTCCTCCTCCGTCACAAAAGGAGAGAACCTCTGGAACTCTGAAGTCACCACGGCCACCGCACCATCTGACTTGGAAGCAACGGCAACGCAGGCTGGAGGAACAATGCTCAGAGCCAGTCCAGTTCCAGTCCGGATGGGTAGAACCCGACCAGAACTGTCCATCCACAACACGAAGTCTGAAAACAACAGGTGAGAACCAGGTTAGGACTCTGGCTGCAGCATTCTGACTGTCGTACTCTGACTGTAGTACCTGTGTAGTATCCTGGGGCGAGTACTTCGTCCTGTTTGTAGTTCTGTTCTCCAACCAGTTGGCGTAATGCCTCGGCCACCAAACCTTTGTAACTGACAGAAAACAAACTAATCAGAACCTGTTACAGCTGAACCAGTCCAGCACCAGCTGTTTCTGAGTGCATACAGGTAAGTACCTGTACATGATGTGTGTACCTGTACTTGCGGTTGACCTCATCAGCTGTCAGGGCGTGATCAAACATTAGAACCTTGTGGGCGTCCTGCAGCCGTGGTCCGGTGTAGTCGCGGTACTCCAGCTCCACGGCGGCGTCCAACAGCGACAGGTACCTCCGGACAATCAGAGCGTAGGGGCTGTCTGTGGGGGAGGGGCAGAGAAGAGGAGGGTCAGCGGGAGGACTGGTTCCACTGGTTCCACTGGTTGTGTTGGTACTGACTAGTGACGTTGCTGATGAAGGCGGAGGAGAATACGCGGTGGAGCACGAGGCCGGGGAAGTGCCCCAGCTGGAACAAAGACATGAGGATGTTGACGGTGGCGAGCGGGGAGCTGAGCGCCTTCAGCTCCACCACCTCCTCCAGCCGAGAGAAGAACTGTTGCTCGCCAGACGGACGGTAGCTCATCCTGCTGAACGGGAACACCAGCTTCTGGATCACCTGAGGACAGACACACAACACACATGCACAGTCATATTCACGAACACTGGGCACCACGTGACCGTGGAACCCACCCTCACCTTACTGTCCAGGTACTCGGCCTTCTTCACCAGGAAGTCCGCAATGGTGTCGAGGAGACGGGTCTCTCTCAGGCGATGGCGAGCTATATATTTGGCGATCAGGGCCATGGTGTATGGCGTGATACTGTCCACCTTTTTCGGCAGTTCCTCTGACAGAGAGAAACAACCGACAGTTCGCATGGTTAGGGATGAGAACCAAATTCAGTACTTCTATTGGTACCCGCCAAATTCCCACATGACTGACACACAGGTGATGACATTACCTGAGGAGGAGGAGCTCACCTGCAAGGCTGTTAATGAACTTCTCCTGTCGGTTCTGGTAGAACAGGTGAGAGCTAAAGATGAGCTCCAGACTCTTGTTGCTTGCCTCTCTGGCGCATGCTGCCAGCATCTCATCCAACAACGCCATCTCCTGGTCACGAACCCCGCTGACGCTCGCCAGAGTGTGTTTGACCAGACGCAAGATTTTCCTGGACACACATACACTGATGTCAGAGTTACTGAATGACTCAGGAAAAGCATGCACACACACACAGATCTTCTCACCTGTTGGCGAGCAGTTGCTCTGGGTTTGGAGGTGTGGTGTTGTTGGCGGTGGCTGCGGCGCCCCCTGCAGAAGCAGCAGGTTCCTGCAGTGAGCGCCACTTGAGTCTGTAGTAGGAGAGCAGCAGGAAGAGCGTCTGTGGGTGGCGCTCTCTCTCCAGGTTCTTCTCCAGGCCGGCCAGGCAGGCCTCAGTGAGCGGGTGCTGACTGCCGGGATGGAGCTTCATGCTGGAGCTGAACACCATTGACACGTCCTTCTGGTTAAACTGGTTTAATCTGGACTGAGACTCTGCCTCCAACACCTGGACCACCTGAGAGTCGCTGGGAAGACCTGAAGGTGTGACCATGATACAAGTCAGAGACAGCGAGACTGATACAGGGGAGCTGTGATACTATGTCATCAAGGGGTGACATCATCCAATGCTCCTTGTCACACACATAACTCTTGCCTGAGGGGCAGGGCATAAAGAGCACAAACCAGTCAGAGACCAGTCAGGTGTTTGATCAGGTGACTCACCGAGCGCAGCCACAGCGTACAGACAGTTGACAATACTGAAGTTGTCAAACTTGGAGCAGTCGTTGACGATGGCATTGCAAAGAGTCTGAAAGTCCTGATGCTCCAGGATCTGACGTCCGTCACTGCCCTCAGCTCCTCCCCCCGAGGCCTCGGGGTCGTCCCCTCTGGCTCGTGGAGGTGGAGTATTCTGCAGCAGCTGCCCGATCTTCTGCAGAGCAACAGGGTAGTGGTTGTGGGAGATCTTGGCGGGGTTCTGGGTGACCCAGCGCAGAACCTCATCGGGCCGCCGTGAGCGCTCAATCAGACGCTTCATGGTGAAGAACGTGTCATAGCTCATCTTCTCATGGATAAAGTTCCACGTCTTCTTCTTGCTGCCTGATGCCATGACCCCTCCACCAGATGGCCCTCCTCCGTACGTGTGGAAGTGAGCGTGGTGCTGGTAGTGGTGAGGCAGTGAGGGTGGGGCCAAGTGGGCAGGCTGAGGGTGAGGGTGAGGGTGGTAATGGTGGTGGAAGTGTGCTCCTCGGTGGGTGTCGGGGCGTCCCTGGTACAGGGGGTAAGTGGGGGGAGGTGGGGCCGGGTGCGGGTGGTGGGGAAGGTGAGGGTGAGGAGGGTGGGGCGCCTCAATCACAGCCACTCCCGACCTTCGCCCCTGTTTAACTCCACCTCCTCCCCCACTCCCACCCCCTCCCCCGCCCCCAGTGCTGTAGAGGCGGGTGGCGTACATGGCGACAGACTGAGCAGTGCGGTGGGGGCAGCAGGGAGGGAGGCGGTGAGCTTGGCTCAGGAGGCGCCACCCAATGGACAAACACAGCATAGTCCGAGAGCCAGGACGCCTGGAGGGAACAGGACACCGCTCCTACAGAGAAGAAGAAGAAGAAGAAGAGCGTCTTTAGGCTCTTTTCCACCAAAGGTTCCAGGGACTTTTAGTTCCTGGCATTTGGCCCCGGGCTGTGAACACAATGTTGTTACTATGGTATCATGTCGGATTAAATCTTTAATATTTATCTGGTGGAAAACAATCCAAAGAATCCACGCAAAACAAAACAGGGGGCCTGCAGCTGGAATTGAATGCACCGCCATGTGAAATGCGGAAATGAGTACAGATTCAGATGTTCGGCACGCAGACCACACCTGAAAGTTCCTGAACCTTTCGGAAAGTACTACCTCTAGACCAGGGCTGTTTTGGGGGGAACTGTTCTACCCCAGAACTAAAATTTGGTTCCTGGCTCCTCTGGTCAAAACACGCACTCTTCCTTGAAAGACTCCTAGTTCCTGGGGAAAGTTCCTGCAGTGGAAACGTGGCTTTTCAGAACGTATAATTAGCACCTCAGGTAGGCCGCTGTCTACACCAGGTGCCACAGCTGTGTTCACCTCCAGGTGACGTTCACCTCCAGGTTCCAGGTTTTTGAAACTAAATTGTCTTCAAGGGTCAGAGGTGAAATAAAACATCCTGAACCACTGTCAGAAATCAGGTAGATTAACAATATAACAAAGATGAAAGCATCTTTTCATCTCTCTCTCTCACACACACACACACACACACACACACCACTTGACGACCTGTCAGCTGACCTTAGTCTACAGGCCGACAGGGTAAAGTTAGCATTTAGCAGTCAGCTAGCAGGTTAACGTACATCCGCAGCGCAGTGACAGCTACGTTACTACTTATGTCACAGTCAGACGATGACGTTCTGCTTGAAATGACGTACCTTTTAAGTTTTGAGGCTAATCGGGTAGCTCGCATGCTAATGCTAGGCGGCTGTCACTTGGCAGCACCGCTCCCAAAGCTAAAGACGGCACGTAAGAGAATTCACCAAATACTGCGACAGACATAGTGAAGCTAACTGATGCTACGTGCTACACTTGGTTAAAACAGACAACGCGCAAGCTAAACTATGTTAGCTGTCAGCTCTGCTCTGATAGCCTTTTAGCACGTTAGCATCGCTCTGTCCTTTTCCAAGCAGCGCTGCTGGATAACCTGCTATCTACCCGGGCTAACCCGGGTCAGCCGGCCTGTGTGTGATCGGACAGGCGGGGTGTTTACCTCATAGTTCAGTAATACGGGCGGCTCCGCTCTGCTGAAACACCTGAGGCCGCAGAGAGTGCGGGTTCAGTGGGGAAACAGGCAGCGGTCAGCCGCTTCATTCCTCCGCACAGACCGCAGCCATTATCAGCTACCCGGCATGCCACGGGAGCCGGGACACAGCGACACCTGGTGGCTGCTGTTGGTGGCCACTTTATTTATTTTAATGATTTATTAATCAACATAACAATGTTATTAACCGTGATGAGTGGCTGTGTCAGTGAGTCCGATGGCCATAAGAACAGCTGTTCTTCTTTTGATCACAGTCAATGAACTGCTACAAACCCAACGGATTATTATCATTTATTCATGATTTATTCACATCTAGACTTTACCGTTGACTAACAGGTGGATTGTCACAAATGATCAGACTCTGTCGTACATGTTATGAGCATGTGCACGTTAGGGTTAGACTTATACTCACATAGTCACAGATACACATGGTAATATACTATTATTACTAATAATTTGAAAAAACAACAATAATAATGGTGATAACACCAATAACAACAATAACCGCAGTGAAAGGGAGCAAGACTCCGTTCTGACCTCTGACCCTTTACACCGGTGTCTGCTCGGCAGGGGGCGCTGTCTCTTCTACAAACAAGTGAATGTCCATGAAGAAGCACAGGACGCCAAAGATGGCGGAGCGGAGTGATTACAGAACCGAACCCCAGAACCCGAGCCGTAATTAAAGGCCGTTGTTGGTGTTTATCTTGCAGTCAGTCTCGGTGTGTCCACGGGGTGAGCATGGCCCACCACTACCTGCGGCTGTCCGCAGGCTGCAGGAACATGTTCCGGCTGCTGCTGCCCTCCAACGCTCCGGCCAGGCTGGTAGGTGGAAAACATGCTAATATGCTAACTGTGCTAAACGGGACAGCGGCCAAAACAAGCCCGAGCGGTGACCCCGCTGAGCGGCTGACGGGCTGACAGTGAGCCGCAAGGTGAAAGGCAGCAGCGGTGAAACTAACGGACACACGTCTCCAGCGTCAGAGCAGGTAGACTCACCTGTGTGCCGGTTCAGGGCTGTTGTCATTGACTCGGGTAAAGACTAGTGACTCCTGTAAACCGCAGCGGGAGGAGAAGTCCTCCGCTCAGTTCCTCCTGTACAGACAGGTATCACACAGGTAAAGGTGAGTGAGGGGAGGCGGAGACACGTGTGTCCAGCTGAGAGGCTCGTTAGTGCGTGTTAGCTGCGGAGCGGGATTCACCTCTTTCTTTAATGACAACAGCATGACG
Source organism: Caranx ignobilis (assembly GCA_021432705.1). NCBI lineage: Eukaryota > Metazoa > Chordata > Actinopteri > Carangiformes > Carangidae > Caranx > Caranx ignobilis. The sequence goes on along the minus strand of MU270005.1, from coordinate 135,612 downwards.
CAAATATAATCTTTGCGTTGTCATTTGATGTCAGCCATGTTGGATGTTTGTCCAGATGACGTGCTCCACCATGGCAGGACAGGTGGGGAGTGGGCGGAGCCTGCTGAGTGAGCTGCTGGGAGTGTACAGGAGGCTGAGCTCCAGACCACCAAAAGGTACAAAACTCTGTTTGTGTGCTGTTTCAGATGTGAAGACTGTAGTTCCACATTTGGCAAATCTCCAGCCCCTCACCCTCAGACTGGGGGTCAGGTGTTGGGGTCAGTCTGAGTCCAGAAGTACAAACGTGTCTTTCTTCCTTTAGGGTTTGAGAAGTATTTTCCAGATGCTCAGAAACCTGCAAAGAGCTCTGAGGCTGAAGCTGCAACTAAAGGTAGAGTCCTGCTGTCACCTACTGACATCTACTGACATCTACTGAGACCTGCTGTCACCTGCTGTCACCTACTGACATCTACTGACATCTACTGACTCCTGCTGTCACCTACTGACATCTACTGACTCCTGCTGTCACCTACTGTCACCTACTGACATCTACTGACATCTACTGACTCCTGCTGTCACCTACTGACATCTACTGACTCCTGCTGTCACCTACCGACATCTACTGACTCCTGCTGTCACCTACTGACATCTACTGACTCCTGCTGTCACCTACTGACATCTACTGACATCTACTGACTCCTGCTGTCACCTACTGACATCTACTGACTCCTGCTGTCACCTGCTGTCACCTACTGACATCTACTGACATCTACTGACTCCTGCTGTCACCTACTGACATCTACTGACTCCTGCTGTCACCTACTGACATCTACTGACTCCTGCTGTCACCTGCTGTCACCTACTGACATCTACTGACATCTACTGACTCCTGCTGTCACCTACTGACATCTACTGACATCAGTCTGATCTGTTCTCAGAGGCCAAACCTGCCAACACTCAGAGAACCTCGGGGAGGTCAGGAGGAGGAGGTGGAGGAGCAGGAGGAGGAGGTGGAGGAGCAGGAGGAGGAGGAGGGGGTAAGAGAGGAGGTCGTAAGGAAGACTCACACTGGTACAGCCGTCTGCAGAAGGTCAGTGTGAGTTGTGTTATTCAGCTGCTCTCTGTGCTCACCTGGTCCGACAGGTGTGTTCAGAGCCTGGGTTCTGTTGGTTTCAGGGCGACGTTCCCTGGGACGATAAAGAGTTCCGGATGTACTTCCTGAGTGGAGCCGCGTTCTGGACAGCTGTCACATATTACTACTTCTTCAGGGATGGAGGGCGAGAGGTCACCTGGAAGGACTTTGTCAACAACTACCTGTCCAAAGGAGTGGTGAGGAACACACCTATGATGTCATCACCCTGTTCATGTAAACCAGTGGAGAACAACCTGTGATGTCATCATGCACCAATGAAACAAGTCAAAGGTGTTGTCCCTGTCCTATAGGTTGACCGGTTGGAGGTCGTCAACAAGAGATACGTCAAAGTGGTGTTCTCTCCTGGGAAGACGCCGGTGGACGGGGTGAGTCAGAACCTCAACCTTTGACCTTTGTGTTGACGGTGTGATCGTGTGATGCTGCGGTCCCGGTGAATGCCACGATGATACACGAATATGACGTTCTTCATTCATCCCTAACCCCCCCTATCATCCAGGGAAATTCATTTGTCAGCTCATTTACCACTTGCAGAAGAACTGAAAAGCCTGAAGGTTCAGCCCCCTGATCAGAGACAGGAGTAAACTGTCTGTCCAGGTCTGGAGACAGTCCTCCATGGAGGACCAATGTGGAGCTGCTGACTCAGTCATTGTCTTTGTCTCCTTCAGCAGTACATCTGGTTCAACATCGGCAGTGTGGACACGTTTGAGAGGAACCTGGAGACGGCTCAGTATGAGCTCGGCATCGAGGGGGAGAACCGGCTGCCGGTGGTTTACTCTACCGAGAGTGACGGGTGAGTCGGCGCTCTCAGCACTCTGTGTCCTGGTCAGTTCTGCATGTGACTCTAAGGCAACTCTTCCTGTCCAGCACTTTTCTTCTGAGCATGCTCCCCACGGTGCTCATCATCGGCTTCCTGCTGTTCATGCTGCGGCGGGGACCGGCAGGGGCGGGGCGTCCCGGCCGGGGCATGGGCGGACTTTTCAGCGTCAGCGAGACAACGGCAAAGATCCTAAAGGATGAGATTGATGTGAAGTTCAAAGATGTAGCGGGCTGCGAGGAGGCCAAGTTGGAAATCATGGAGTTCGTCAACTTCCTGAAGAACCCCAAACAGTACCAGGACCTGGGCGCCAAGATCCCCAAGGTGAGGGGGGCAAAGGGTTTCCTGATGGACAGAAACGAGTCATGACTTGAAGTCATCCGACCACTAATGTCATTTGTTTTTTGTTTGTAGGGTGCCATTTTGACGGGTCCTCCAGGAACAGGAAAGACTCTTCTGGCCAAGGCAACGGCCGGCGAGGCCAACGTACCGTTCATCACTGTCAACGGCTCCGAGTTCCTGGAGATGTTTGTGGGCGTCGGTCCGGCCAGAGTGAGTGTTGGCGACCTTCATTGTCTTCCTTCCTCTGGGCAACTGAAAGAAGACCAGTCAGATGACAGTTTGTAGTTAATGTTTGTCCTTAAATTGAGAAACACACCATGATGCCATCTTTGTCCTTCATGACCTTTGACCTCCACAGCTGGTCTCTTGGATCAATCAGTCAATCTGAACAGGAGCTTTACATCATGTTTGTGTCATGACATCATATTTGTGTCAGGAGAGACACTGAGGAAGATGATGATGGTCTAGTGGTGAAGACTCAGTGAATTAAGCTGTCCCACTGCTTCTGTGTCTGTGTCTCTGCTGATGTCACTTCCTGTGTAGGTGAGGGATCTGTTTGTCATGGCGAGGAAGAACGCTCCATGCATCCTCTTCATCGATGAGATCGATGCCGTTGGACGGAAAAGAGGACGAGGAAACTTTGGAGGACAGAGCGAGCAGGAGAACACGCTGAACCAGCTGCTAGTGGAGATGGATGGTGGGTGACAGGAATCATGGGAAATATGTTAATTACATACATAGGCTTTGTCTGAGTTTCCTGGTGCATCATGGGAGGTTTCACTGAGAGGAAACACGGCCACACGGCTCCTTTGTCATGAGGATGTCATGAATTTTAGAGTCTCCTCTAAAATAACTTTATCGATACTCTGTCAAAGAGTAGGAGACAGGAAGTGGGAGGTATCACTCCTCTCTGTGTTCCAGGCTTCAACACAGCGACCAATGTTGTGGTTCTGGCAGGAACCAACAGACCGGACATCCTGGACCCGGCTCTGATGAGACCAGGACGCTTTGACAGGCAAATTTACATCGGTGAGTCACTGCTGCTCGTCTTCATCACAGAGACAAATGAAGATTAGAATCAGTCATCAGGTTATCAGAGACGTGTTAACCAGTTAATAACAAACAGTCTGGCTCTGGTTCTGCTTCTGGTTCTGTTTTGGTCAGCTGTCTGTGTTCTGTCTCAGGTCCACCAGATATTAAAGGTCGAGCCTCCATCTTTAAAGTTCACCTGCGTCCTCTAAAGCTTGAAGCCAACGTGGACAAAGACACCCTGGCAAAAAAGATGGCCGCCCTCACACCTGGATTCTCAGGTAAGCACCTGGTGTCATGTTCTGTTCCCTCATTAAACAGGTAGAACCTCCTGGTTCATTCGCCCTGTTCTCTGTCTGTCAGGCGCTGACATTGCTAATGTCTGTAACGAGGCGGCTCTGATCGCTGCGCGACACCTGTCAGACGCCATCAACCAGAAGCACTTTGAACAGGCCATCGAAAGGGTCATTGGAGGTGAGACCAGACTCTGACCAGACCGAGTCCAGACTGAGACCAGACCCAGACCAGACTAGACTGAGTTCAGACTCAGACCAGGCCGAGACCAGACCCAGACCAGAGTCCAGACTCGGACCAGACTGAGACCTGGTTGCTGTCTCATTCCTGAGTTGTACTGTCCTCTGTCTAAGTGGTTCTTGCTGGTCCTGTTTGAGGTTTGGAGAAGAAGACTCAGGTCCTGCAGCCGGAGGAGAAGAAGACGGTGGCGTACCATGAGGCCGGTCACGCTGTTGCTGGATGGTTTCTGGAGCATGCTGACCCTCTACTTAAGGTTACACCTGCTGCCTGTAACAGACCTTTAACCAGAGCTGATTAAAGGTTAAAGGTCACTTAGGACTGGACAATGTGGAAACAATGTTCTCACAACAACCTTTTTTTTAATGTTGATCACGATATTGATCAAATCATGATTTCTGTCAAGCTTAGAGGTTCCTTTTTACTCGTCAGTGCCAAGCAGATTTCATGAGGTCAGTTATGTTTTGAATATTATGAACTTTCTGTCAGAAGTTGAACAAGGACATGACAAACATATTGAACACTGTCTATTGATGATCATTCATCCAGGTCATCGTTATGTTTAGGCAACAAATTGAACAGAACTCGTCAGACCAATGCATTGCAAACTGATGAAGTCTCCTGGATAAGAGGAAACATCTTCCTAAGACAAATACAAGTCCAGTTGCCTTCGATTCAGTTTGTTGCCATATTGAACACTGCGTCCTAACACTGTGTGATCATCCCCGGAGAAGCACACGAGCCTATGTGAATTTGTTGATGGTGTCAATGTACATCTAAAAGGTCAAAGGTCAAATTCACTGTGACATCACAGTGTTCATAACATCTTGGTTCTGATTATTCAACAGTTTGAATGGATCAATAATTGAATCACATCATCATCATGATGTTAAACATTAACTGCAGCATTGTTCACTAACATTTTGTGTTGTTATGGTTACCTGTACAGGTGTCCATCATTCCCAGGGGGAAGGGCCTGGGCTATGCACAGTACCTGCCCAAAGAGCAGTACCTGTACACCAAGGAGCAGCTGCTGGACCGCATGTGCATGACTCTGGGGGGGCGGGTCTCCGAGGAGATATTCTTCGGACGCATCACCACAGGAGCTCAGGATGACCTCCGAAAGGTCACCCAGAGCGCCTACGCACAGGTCAGAGGTCACACGGGTCAGAGTCTCAGCTGAAGTTGTCTGGAATCTGCCATGTTCCCTGCCCAGGTTTTTGTCAGTCTGATCTCCTGGTCTCTGTTCTGTTTCAGATTGTTCAGTTTGGGATGAACGCAAAGGTGGGTCAGGTGTCCTTCGACCTCCCTCGACAGGGAGAAATGGTTCTGGAGAAACCATACAGTGAGGCCACAGCTCGGCTTATCGACACCGAGGTCAGAACCCTCATCAGTGAGGCCTACCAGAGAACCCAAGTGCTCCTGAACAGCAAGAAAGCAGAGGTGGAGAAGGTACCAGAACCCGAAGAGAACCATACAGCAGAACCACCTCTGACATGTAGAACCCTGTCTTAAAGTTTCCATGTCTTGAGGTCCAGTGTAGATCTCTCAAATGTTCCTCTACTGTTCTCCAGGTGGCGCTGCGGCTGCTGGAGAAAGAGGTTCTGGATAAAAGCGACATGGTGGAGCTGCTGGGAAAACGTCCTTTTGCAGAGAAATCGACGTACGAGGAGTTTGTGGAGGGAACCGGGGGCGAGGACGAGGACACAACGCTGCCAGAGGGTCTGAAGGACTGGAACCAGGAGAGGAAAGACAGGGAGGAGAGCCAGGACGAGCAGGTGGCCCGTCAGATCTCTGGAGGGATGCCCTTCTAGACTGAAGTCTGGGTTCCACCACAAACACTGACCCATCACTCTCACACACATTAAATGTCTGGATCACAGTTGGTGATGAGGTGGAGAACCTTCCATCCTCACCACAGCTCTGTTTGTAGAACCTGTAACTGTGAGGTTCTGCTCCAAACACCAAAACCTTCGGCCCCATAATGTTCCTAAATGTCTTGGTGCATATCTGGGCTCTACCACCCACTGAAGCTATGACCCAACCCCCCACATGTCTAGCACCTGTGAAGAACTCAGTGAGAACCTGGTCCATGTTTTGCACCAAAGACCAGACCTTCACCCCTGAGCAGTCTAGAGTGTTCTGCTGATATCTGGGTTAATCAATGACTGAAAACTGGATTAAAGAGCTGTAGACTTCACTCAGCTGCTTCCACCCCACACCTCCCCTCTTTGTTCTTTGTGTTGAGGTCAAGGGTCATTGCCATTGAGTTATAGAATATTTCTACCCAGAGAACCACTGTGTAGTTTTGAGGCCTCATTCTTTGCACTGCCGGACACAGAACGCACTCACTTAAGAACCCATAGAACCCATCTCCCTCCCTGCTGCAAACACCTTGTTCCACTGCAACGACTCTAGATCAGATCCACATATGAATTTGACTCAGTGTCCGCCAGTCTCTCACAACAGAACCATTCTCAGACGGGTCACTCACTCAGCTCCTGCTGCAGGTTCTTGATCCAGACTCTTCAGCACCTGGTTCCCCAGTGACAAACACAACAAGAGCCCTGAGCGTAGAGAGGAGGTTGTGAGTGCAGAGCTCTTCGTGGAGCCCTGTTCATCAGTAGCTGAGGTTCTGCTGTTTTAAAAAAAGAAGATTAACTTATTTAAAGATGACTCTGTATCAGCTTCACTCATCGATAGTTATTGATCTTGAACATATTGATGATGTTCTCGGTTGGAGCTGAAAGATACAAATGTTCTGAGACTCTTTGGTTCCTGTAGAGAGAACATCCTCTCCATCATCTTCATGCTTGAATTCTGTGGGAGCCGTACAACGCAACAGTCTGTGCTGATCAGATATGAATTAGTTATTGATCAGTTATCGTTAGCATGCTGCATACTGTGTACAGCTGATGCTAACATGATGTGAATTATAATAATATGTAAATGCGTGTTTCATGTTTCAGACATTTTAATAAAGACAGAAAAACTCAGCAACTTTAAAAATGAGTCATCAATCAGTCGATCGATCACGCGATCAATCAATCAGACATGGAATAAAAACAACGTTTCCCCTCAGTGGACATTTATTACATGTCTCACAACAGTAAGAATATAAGATGAAGATCACAGGTCACAAGGTGACACACACACACACACACACACACACACACACACACAGATGTATTAAGGACCAGTCCAGACATATTTATACCGAAATAAATTAAAATGGCTTTTATTGGTTTAAAAACTAAAAGCTGCTCATTGATGATTGATTTCATGTTTGATCCCCTCTGATGAAACAATATGAGGCTTTTACTTCGAAACCGACATTAGAGGAAGTGACGTGCGGCTGGCCGCGGTGTTTCCGCTGCTCAAACAGACTCAAACATCAGAAATAACTGATCATTGATTAGGACAGAAGCAGAGAGAAAGAGCTCGGAGAGCGGCAGCTGAGCTGGATGGCGGCGGCAGTTTCTGCGGTGAGTCCGTCGGTCACCTGTCGCTCTGCCCTCAGACACGGGAGCTAAGCTAACGACAAGCTAGTGCTAACCGGAGGAACCGGGGACGGTAGAACGAACCAGCTCATGTTGTTAAAGCACAAACACACAGTGTGAACTGCAGCCGATCACTGATCAGCTCTGACTGTTATCACTTATCACGGATCGATACACACAGCGCGGATAGACGAGCTAGGCTAGGCTAACAGCACACACGGTTTTCATGGCTGCTGTGAACTACCTGTGCCGGGAGGCACGTCATCATCTGCAGGTAGAACAACTGGACAGGTGTGTCAGGTGATGCCATGACCGATTCACATCTGGACATTTGAGAGTGACGCTTAAGCTCATGTTGTTCTCTAATGACATCACAAATGAGTCACGTGACGTCACAGACCAATTGGTGGTAATATTTACCCGGCTGCTGTGGTGGCGTATGATTCTGAGGAACTGTGACGTCACTCGCCTCTGTTTTCACTCTGAAAAGTCAAACAGGAGAGAATGTGTGAGCGTGTGTGAAGTTAGGGAGCTGATGACATCACTCCTGTGATGAAGAAGGTGGCGTTTAAATCCTGTGGGAAATTAGACTGTCAGATTTATAAAGAGGGGTGCGTTTGTTTTGTTCACCTGTGGGTGATGTCAACAGGGAGGGCCGGGTCTCATCATGGAGAACGGACAGAGCACCACCACCAAACTGGGCCTGCCGCCGCTCACCCCCAACCAGCAGGAGGCGCTGCAGAAGGTACACACACACACACACACACACACACACACACACACACACACACAGACTTATTGTCATTTCGACTACATGCCAAGCAGGTAGTGAAACCAAAAGTGATTTCCTGCAAACTGAAGGTGCATTGAAAAGGGTTTAAAAAGAACGACAAGAGTTTAGAGAACAGCAACCAGGACAGTGATGGCTGCGCTGCGTTCAAACAATACGAATGTTAACAAGACAAGACATGGCTTGGTTGTAAACTAAGAGCAATGGGAGGTAGTTTATCAAGGTGCAGCTGTAGTAAAGTGCAGGTGCTCATTTCGATAAAAAAAGTGTCAGACATTTGTGTGTGTGTGTGTGTGTGTGTGTCCCACCTGCAGGCCAAGAAGTACGCCATGGAGCAGAGCATTAAAAGTGTTCTGGTCAAACAGACTCTGGCTCAGCAGCAGCAGCTCACCAGCCTCCAGGTAACAACAACACCTGTTGCTCAGGTAACTGCTCAGGTACAATCAGGTCTGTACCTGTTGCTATGTCGACATATGTCATTTCAGCTCTGATGTGGTTTCTCCTGATTCAGTTCAGTAGTGTGTAAGGTGTTGTGTCTCTGTCTCAGATGGCGTCCCTGACAATGGGACTGGGAGACGCTCTGTCTCCTCTGCAGTCTGTAAGTACAGTCTTCATGTCTCAGCTGTCTTCTCCCAGCTGTCCTCACCTGAGACATCATCAGTCTCTGCTACCAGCTGTGATTGATCAGCTGTGTGTGTGTGTCAGGTGGCGGCTCAGCGTCAGAGAGCTCTGGCCATCATGTGCCGAGTCTACGTCGGCTCCATCTACTACGAGCTGGGGGAGGACACCATCAGACAGGCCTTTGCCCCCTTTGGACCAATCAAGAGCATCGATATGTCCTGGGACTCCGTCACAATGAAACACAAGGTGACACATACACACAGGGTAGAGGTCAGAGGTCCCATTCACAACTTCCTGTACTTCTCATGTGCGGGTGAGCTTGTGATGTCAGCGGTTTCCTGGGGGGAGGGGTCCTGGACCAGGACTCAGTAATCCGGTCTGACACTAACCGTGTTCCTCTGCAGGGTTTCGCCTTCGTAGAGTACGAAATGCCAGAGGCGGCTCAGCTGGCGCTGGAGCAGATGAACTCTGTGGTGTTAGGAGGCAGGAACATCAAGGTGGGTCCAGATGAGTCCAGACCAGTTCAGACCATCACAGACCAGTCCAGATCAGTTCAAACCAATCCCGGCCACATCGGTGGTCTGGTCTGGTCTCAGTCTCCTGGTGGTCTTGCAGGTGGGCCGGCCAAGTAACATCGGCCAGGCTCAGCCAATCATCGACCAGTTGGCGGAGGAGGCTCGAGCCTTCAACAGGATCTACGTGGCGTCGGTTCACCCCGACCTCTCCGACGATGACATCAAGAGTGTCTTCGAGGCCTTTGGCAAAATCAAATCGTGTATGTTGTCAAGGGAGCCAACGACCGGGAGGCACAAGAGCTACGGCTTCATCGGTGAGAACATCTGGACACATGTGGACACAGGGTGCATGTTGTTGTCTGTCAACCAAGTGCGTTGTTTATTATTCTTTAAAATCAGTTTGAACTCAGGTCCTCGCACCAACTGAAACGTTGTGATGTGTCAGTTCTGGTGCACGTGGGCGTGGCCAAATGCCTCGAAGCCCTTGCAGGTCAACGCAGCTCAAAAGCAGCAAGTTTTTATTGTGCAGTTTTACCATTTTGACGATGTAAGGATTGTCATAACAGGCTCAGCTGTGAGGCCATTTATACTGAGTACAGATAGAGATCACAAGTACGATCAGTCACATATTTACCTCAGAAGTGATCAGAACTGATAAATCAGGGTAGTTATATTTACCGTCAGTCTTAATTGATCTGTGTGTGTGATCAGGATCGGGATCAGGATCGGAGTCAGGATTACCTGCAGTCTTCTTCAGAGACATCACCTGTCGTTAAACTCAACACCTTTGTGATGTTGCGATGTGAAGAACCAGCTACATGCTAATAATCAGTCATGATCACAGCGCCCCCTTGTTGGGACAAGTTGACCACACCCACTAACATTTTATTGTGACGTTGTGGGTGTGGCCATGGTGACGTGGGGAAAGTGTGAACATGACATGTACCTGTGGTATCTGATGTCCTGGTCCCTCAGAGTACGACAAGGCTCAGTCTGCACAGGATGCTGTGGCCTCCATGAACTTGTTTGACCTGGGGGGCCAGTACCTGCGGGTGGGGAAGGCTGTGACTCCACCCATGCCCCTCCTTACGCCAACAACGCCTGGAGGACTTCCTGCTGCTGCTGCCGTGGCTGCTGCTGCCGCCACCGCCAAAATCACTGCTCAGGTATGAAGTTCCGCCTCCTCCCTGCTCCAGAGAAGGGCCCACGACAAACAAGATGGTGGACGTGGTTTTCAATCTGTGACGTGTCACCTGGATCCATCTGATGATGAACACTTTGTTCTGTGGTGCCTTCAGGAGGCCGTGGGAGCCTCGGTGCTTGGAGCTCTGGCCGGACCGGCGCTCCTGTCTCAGCAGCTGGGAGGACTTCCTCAGGCCGTCATGGCCGCCCAGGCTCCAGGTGTCATCACAGGTAGGAACACCTGCAGCACCACCCACTTACACATGACCACACCCCAGTGTTAACAAAGACATCCTGCTGTACAATCACATTAAAGGTCTCTTACCTCAGGTGTCAGCCTGCAGCCAATCACAGTCAGTTAATCCAGCTAGTGTCTCCCACAGTGTCTTACACACCTGTGGACTGTTACATGCCTTCATTCACACATCTGAGTGGCAGCAGCTGCTGTGGTCAGCCAGATGTGGCTCCAGACAGATGTTGATCTTCACTTGATTTGGTGCCCAACATTTGCACCAACAGTGACCTCTTAGCCCCTCCCCTTTGCTGCACATTGACCAACCTAATCAAGAGGACTGTTTCTAGCCCCTCCCTTTAAACAAAGCCCCTCAATCCTATTGGTCGGTGAGTCTCAGATCCCATATGATCAGTGGAGTGTCAGTCAGTGTGTGGGGGGGTGGAGGGGGGGGGGGTGGGGGGGTGGGGGCACTCCTGGTGCTGAGATCATATCAGCACCAGTTGTAGTATCAGTGTGTGACCTGAGTCACGTGGTCAGGAGGCTTCACACTGCGCTGAGGGTGCAGTTGTTTACAGCTGTGTGTTGGGTGGTGATGTGGGTGGAGTTTAATGTTTTTACTGCCATAGAAACCAGAAGCAGGAAGCTAATTCCATCTTCTGAGTAGGTGGGACAGGTGTGTGACACCAGTGTACGCAAATCGGTTGCAGGACGTCCATGAGGAGGTTCTTCTTCTCCTGCAGCCACACCGCTGCCACCTGTCTCACTGCCCTGTCCTTCCTGCTTCCTGTCTGTTTCAGGGGTGACCCCGGCTCGACCCGTCCTGCCTCAGGTGGGTTTGGTGAACCCGGTGCTGGCCACGCCCCCAACACCGGTGGCCTCTTTAGGCTCTGAGGTGAAGAGGAAGGAGGAGGAGCGTCAGCAGGAGGCGCAGCAGGACGGAGCCATGGAGCCTCTGAGTGAACAGGAGCACATGAGCATCAGTGGCAGCAGCGCCAGGCACATGGTGATGAGGAAGCTGCTCCGCAAGCAGGAGGTACAGGTTCAAATCCTGCCCAGGAGCAAGGCACTCAGCCTGCCTGGACTCTTTGGTCCTGACTTGGACTTGTTGACAACCCAAACAGTAATGTGAGGGTCCAGCAGTCCAGGGACCACAAGAGGTTAAAGACTAAATAATCAGAGAGAGAGGGTTCAGACCTGCGGCTCCCTCCCCCTCTCTCTGTCTCTAAAGTAAAGAGTGAGCGGATCACACTGTCTCGTTACTTTGTCGACTAGTTCAGAGTTTAACGTAGTTCACTGTGACATCCTGACACATCGCTGGTTGTTCTGACTCTTCCTCTCCTCCACCAGTCGACCGTGATGGTCCTGAGGAACATGGTCGGTCCCGACGACATCGACGACGACCTGGAGGGCGAGGTCACGGAGGAGTGTGGGAAGTTTGGGAAGGTAAAGCGGGTCATCATCTACCAAGAGCGACAGGGTGAGGAGGACGACGCAGATGTCATCGTCAAGATCTTTGTGGAGTTTTCAGAAGCGGCTGAGATGAACCGAGCCATCCAGGCTCTGAACCACCGCTGGTTTGGAGGCCGGAAGGTGGCAGCCGAGGTGTACGACCAGGAACGCTTCGAGAACAGCGACCTGTCGGCATAGAGCATAGACGTACAGATGTACACTCATGTACGAAGTGAGCGTATGACAGAGGCCTCTTTCCAACCTGTCGGAGGTTTTTATTGGTGTTTTTCTGCAGATGAACTTCTCTGTTTGGGTTTGGATTAATTTTGGGTTTAAGTTAACCCAAACCCAAAGGAGCATTCTGCTGTTCTTCATGTTTCAGCTACAGACCAGATATTTTCCAGTCCTCCTCATCATTTTCCAGATCAACACATTTCAGATGGATCCATCAAGAGAAAATTGTTCTTCTGCTCAGGTCTCCACTTGTTTTCTCTTCTCCAGGTTCTCAGATGTTCCCCGGCCTTCACCCTGTCGCTCAGACACAAGACGTTTCATTCACCTGGGGCCCAATCAGTCAGTCTGCGCTGGGTCTGAGTTTTCACACAGACATGAATGACTCGACCGTAGAGTCACGTGACAGTCACCACAGAACATCAGTGGTTCTTGAATGCTCCAGGTTCAGCGGACATGTTGGGGCTGAACCACCTGGTCTTTAGGTCTGGTCTTGATGAGGTCAGGGTGTCCGACAGTAAAGGTCCCATGAAGTCATCTGACAGACCTTCACTTTATTTATCGTGTATCGACACGGTGAAGCAGAACAGTTGATAACAGAACTGGGCCCCAGTACAGCAGGAGGACTGGGTCTACAAGGACCAGTCCAGGTCTGACCAAGGACCGTGTTCAGACATGTTGCTGTGTTCAGGGACACTGAGTTTTGTAAAATGGCAAGCAGGCTGGAGGCAGACTTCAGCTGAGACTTGAACCCTAACTGTGTTCCAGACGTTCAGACAGCAGAACATGTGGGTCTGTCTGACATCTGTCTAGATGGGTTGGTGTTTCCCTGTAGCAGCCAAGCAGGTTCTGGTGCCGTTCTGCAGGTGGCGCTACAGACGTGGGTTCTCCAAAGAAGAAAGGAACACGACAAGGAACGGTGTTCACGTGTTCTTTGAGTCTTTGAAGGTCAAACACAAAAATCTGTGAATAAAACTCTTTGTCTGTTTTTGATAACAGATGGTGGGTTTCTTCTGCTGGCTTATTCATGTGAAGACGCCGTTGGATTGGCTGACAGTTTTAATACAAAAATCAATTTCATAATAAAAGAAAATGTAGAAAAAAGCTTCTTAAAAACAACTTGTACCTGCTGTGCTTCTCTGTTACCAAGGTAACACTTTTATCATGAAAACAGCATCACAATTAAAGCTGCTTCAGAGCAGTGGGCAGGGCCAGGCAGTGTTAGACACATTTAGGCAACTCTGAGCAACGAGAGACAGTGATGTGCTTCATAGTTTGCACTGGATTTAATCGCACAAACGTTTCTTATTTATTGGGGCGACATTTTGGTGAAAGTTGCAAAAACACGTGCGCCGCCACCCCGAGAATAGTGTAAAGCTGTGTGTCAGCAGAGTCACCACTACATTTTCTCTTATTGATAATTTCTGCAGAACTGTCGCCAAACGTTCTTGAAAGGCCTTTATTTTGAAGGTACAGCATCAACGCGGAAGTCATATTGTTTTTATTATTTTCAGCAGCAGACTCACTTGCGTCACATTGACCGCTCCAGAATAATCACAGCAGCATGTCAGTGTGTGTGTGTGTGTGTGTGTGTGTGTGTGTGTGTACACGCGGATAGCGGACTGAGGCTTTTATTCTGAAGGCGGTGACCTTTCTGATTCCGTCGATTACCGAGACGTCACGGCTCCTGGTTGTCTACGGTGGCTCGCTGGGGTCAGATCGCGCCGCTCTGCCGCTTGTGCTGACGATGGGAGACGTTCTCTGCGAAGAGCTCGAGGATTTAGTTCATTTCTCAGTTCACGACTTGCCGACAAGAGGCTATGTCGTCATGGAGGAGATCCGACGTCAGGGGAAACTCTGTGACGTCACGCTCAAGGTAAGAACCGACGACGACTCGAGGCTGATGTTAGCCTGCCAGCTAACAGCTAGTAGCCCGTCAGGAGGAAGCTAGCTGCGGCAGAGCTAGCGGTGCTAACAACATGCTACATCGGCTAGAATGTTATTATAATGACGACGTCACTGGTCGTTTGATACGGCTGACCTCTGACCCTGCTGCGACCGGGAGCCCTGAAGCAGGTAGACTGATCCACAGTCCGGACCTGATCCACAGACTTGATCCACAGTCCAGACCTGATCCGCAGTCCAGACCTGATCCACAGACTTGATCCACAGTCCAGACCTGATCCACAGACCTGAACTGATCCACAGACCTGATCCACATTCAAGACCTGATCCACAGTACAGATCTGATCTGCAGACCTGATCCACAGGCCAGACCTGATCCACACACCTGATCCACAGTCCAGACCTGATCCACGGTACAGATCTGATCTGCAGACCTGATCCACATTCAAGACCTGATCCACAGTACAGATCTGATCTGCAGACCTGATCCACAGACCTGATCCACAGTGAAAGATAAACTTAGATGATGCATTCACTGGCTCTCAGTAAATCTGACCACGGTGATGAATGCAGCTTCAGCAGGTTCAAGTTGATCCTCTTAATGTCTCAGGGTCAGAGCTGCTGAGGCTGCAACACTGTCACTGAGCTGATCAGGTGAGAACTGTGAGCAAGTGACATCACCGCAGGTGAGCTCATGTGTCGTCCTCTCTGCAGGTGGGAGATCATAAGTTCAGCGCTCACCGGATCATCCTGGCCGCCTCCATCCCGTACTTCCACGCCATGTTCACCAATGACATGGTGGAGTGTAAACAAGACGAGATCCTGATGCAGGGCATGGACCCCAGGTAACCTGAGTCCACCAGTCTGTCTCCTGTCTGTCTCCAGTCTGACACCAGTCTGTCTCCTGTCTATCTCCAGTCTGAAACCAGTCTGTCTCCAGTCTGACACCGGTCTGTCTCCTGTCTATCTCCAGTCTGAGACCAGTCTGTCTCCTGTCTGAGACCAGTCTGTCTCCTGTCTATCTCCAGTCTGAGACCAGTCTGTCTCCAGTCTGACACCAGTCTGTCTCCTGTCTGAGACCAGTCTGTCTCCTGTCTATCTCCTGTCTGAGACCAGTCTGTCTCCAGTCTGACACCAGTCTGTCTCCTGTCTGAGACCAGTCTGTCTCCTGTCTATCTCCTGTCTGAGACCAGTCTGTCTCCAGTCTGACACCAGTCTGTCTCCTGTCTGAGACCAGTCTGTCTCCTGTCTATCTCCTGTCTGAGACCAGTCTGTCTCCAGTCTGACACCAGTATGTCTCCTGTCTGAGACCAGTCTAACCAGTACTCTATCTCTCTGCAGTGCCCTGGAGGCTCTGATCAACTTTGCGTACAGCGGCCATGTTGCAATCGACCAGCAGAACGTGCAGTCTCTTTTGATTGGCTCGAGCTTCCTGCAGCTGCAGAATGTGAAGGATGCCTGCTGCTCGTTCCTCCAGGAGAGGTTGGTAACCATGGTCACAGCCAATCACAGCCTTCACTGAGAGACCATCACAACATGACAGAAACACAAAGAGAACACAGTAAAACACAAAGAGTCAAAGATAAGACACATAAGAAACAGTGGTGAACTCCATACACACCTGGTTCACCTGGTTCACCTGGCCACAGTCTGACCTACAGGTCCATTGAGTAGCTGGTCTGGAGCTTTCAGATATATTGAGTGGTCTTTGTTTTGAAGGAGAGCAGTGAGGTTAGCCCTGTGTCTGTCCTGGTCCTGGTTTCCAGGCTGCACCCTAAGAACTGTCTGGGCGTCCGTCAGTTTGCTGAGACCATGATGTGTACGACTCTGTACGACTCGGCCAGCAGCTTCCTACACCAGCACTTTGTGGAGGTGTCTCTGTCCGAGGAGTTCCTGGGCCTGAGGACTGAGGAGGTTCTGGAGCTGGTCGGCTGTGACGAGCTCAACGTGAAGGAAGAGGAGCAGGTGAGTCGGTGAGTCGGTCGGTTGGTCGGTCAGCGGGTGTCAGTGATGTCACCTTCACTTCCTGGGTACCTCTGTAGGTGTTTGAGGCGGTGCTGGCCTGGGTTCATCACGACCGGGACCAGAGGGAGGGGCTTCTGCCGGAGCTGCTGTCCAAGATCAGACTTCCTCTGTGTCGACCTCAGTTCCTGTCAGACAGAGTCCAGCAGGATGAGCTGGTCCGCTGCTGCCACAGGTGCAGGTGAGGCACAGGTCACAGCCCACAGCCCAGGTGTCCATGGACTCATGCTAAAAGTCTGTGTGTGTGTGTGTGTGTGTGTGTGTGTGTGTGTCCTGTCAGGGACCTGGTGGATGAAGCGAAGGATTTCCACTTGATGCCCGAGCGCCGTCCTCACCTGCCAACCTTTAAGACCAGACAGAGGTGCTGCACATCTATCACAGGGCTCATCTATGCAGTGGGCGGGCTCAACAGCTCAGGTACAGCTGCCTCACCTGCCCCCCCAACCCCCCCTGACCATGTGACTCCCCCCTCACCTATGGACTCCTCCTCCAGGTGACTCCTTAAATGTGGTGGAAGTGTTTGATCCAATCGGGAACTTTTGGGAGCGCTGTCAGCCAATGAGGACATCTCGCAGCAGGGTGGGCGTGGCTGTTGTCAATGGGCTGCTGTACGCCATTGGTGGATATGACGGCCAATCACGGCTGAGTACGGTGGAGGTGTACAACCCAGAGACAGACAGCTGGACACACGTTTCCAGCATGAACAGCCAGCGCAGGTATTATCAATACTTAACCATACTGATCAGTTTGGATCAAAGCACCTATCAACAGAAAGTAACCAGACCTGCTGTCATCAACAGCGCCATGGGAACGGTGGTGATTGACGGACACATCTACGTGTGCGGCGGTTACGATGGGAAGTCGTCTCTCAACTCGGTGGAGTGTTACTCTCCAGAGAGTGACAGGTGATGTCATGATGATGTCATTGTGACCTAGTCTTGTTGTTTCAGTCCCACTGTACTGTCAGTAGACGCCTTGATGTGAGCTCTGATTGGTCAGCATTTGAGCAGGGAGATGTCAGAAGGTCAGAGGTTGTCTGAACAGTTTTTATTGACGTATGTGTTGTTGTTGTTTACCTGTTCACATTGTTGTGTGTTGGTGATGAAGGTGGACAGTGGTGACGGAGATGAGCGCCAGTCGCAGCGCAGCAGGTGTTACGGTGTTTGACGGACGCATCTTTGTCTCTGGCGGCCATGATGGTTTACAGATCTTCAACACGGTCAGTGTCATCATCACTACCTCTTATCATCACATTTGATTATCAAACCTAACTGATCAATACACCAGGGCCTGGGCCACAAAGAGAGGAAACTCAGACTCTGAGTCAGTTGCTATGGTAACACACCCTGAAAACCTGACCTGGGCCCTGTACTACGAAGCAGGTTCAACAGACCCAGAGTATCTTCAGTTCCCCGGCTTCACTTAACCTAACAGTCACGATCACGCTAAACGGTCACACAACAGTGGTCATCAACTCGTTAAAACAGCCCAGCGTTCACATGAAAGGGGCGGAGTTTGCAGCATCTGACCAATCACAGACATGGAGACGTCTGACAGCAGCTGCAGCAGCAGAGAGTATTTCACTAACGAGAAGCAGACAATAATTCTGCAGCAAAGAAGTGAAGACCAGATCCAGGCCCTGTTTACACAACAATATCATTTAGCGGGCGTGCCTTTCGTTTAGACGGCGACAGCGTTTTTGGGGCTTAAAAACGAAAATGAAAATGCAACCACTCGCGGAAATCTTAAAAACGCTCCACTGTCGCATTCCCGTCTAAAGGGTGAACATGCAAAAGTCTGCTCCGATTGCTACGACTTTTCCGGAGAAGAGAAGTGGAAGGAAGGTTGTACGCAGGCGCAGGGGCTTGGCGCCGCCTGGCATGCATACAACATTGAATTCCACAAACTTTTGCGTCACCGTACGCACGCAGATTTCCCCCCAAAAAACGCTCGTCTAAACGCAGAATAGAAAGTGAGAACACGCCACTTTTGGGTTTTCTGTTCAGACCGTTTTCATGTCGGGCCCCAGACAGAAAGAAACACAGCTGCTGCAGCAAAGAGCAGGAAGAGCAGAGAGAGTCACTGACTGTGGACATGTATAGGTTCAATTAAATAAAATCACTGCTCCATCATTATGGGATGGCTCTGAAAGGAATCACATGTGTGTATTCCTCTAAACTGGCTTGTTGTTCACATGTAATTTTGTGGTGTGGTGTTTGTGTGTGATTCAGAAAGTGAGGTGTGTGAATATTGTTAAAAAAAACAAACTCTGAAGGAAGTGTTCAGGGACCAGATGAACCCCTCCAGGAGAGACACGTTTCATATCTATATTTTATATATAGATGTGTGTGTGTGTGTGTGTGTGTGTGTGTGTGTGTGTCATGAGAGATAAGTTTTATTTTAAGTTTTCATCGGAGTGACTGACAAACCTCCGTCAGCTGATCCAACCGTATATGACCAGTGACACACTGTCGTTTGCTCACTGTCCCACTAACAACAGTGATGTCCTTTTTACAAGAGAACTGATTGGTCAGGAGGCGGACCTGGTGATCTCAAGTTAGCTGTTCGGCATCAGTTACCATGGAGATCCCAGTAAGAAGTGTGCCACCGCTGTAGTACAGAAAACCGAGGGTTAACCCTGAAGTTACCTCACTAAGACAAATTCCTGCTTCGTAGTCCAGGGCCCTGGTCTCAGTCAGACTGGGATGTCCTGTCTTTGTCACCAGGAAGAGACTCAGTGATAAGTTTGAATGCTCCCGAACTTCTCACCTCAGCCATTTTTCAGAACAAAATTCTCCGACCGAACATGAACCCCAGTAACTGGACAAAACTGAGAACATCAGATCCTTCTAGTGCTGTGTGTGTCTGCCTCTGATGTGGGCCCCTTGGGTCCTGGGGGGTGACCTGACTCCTCTGTCAGACATGGCGAAGGTGGACACCACCTCGGCCTCAGGTGGACATGAGGAGCATCAGAGGCTGTTCAGGTGGAGCGCCGCACACAGGCCGACTCACTGATCAACACGAGGAGATGACTGACACAGTAACTCATCAGTGATTCTTTTACAACCTACATGTCTTAACACACAGTCTCCTGCTGCTCTGTGGACGATCAGACGTTTCAGTGACGTCTCCTACAGCCGGACAGATGGTTGCCTTGGACACATGCGGCACATCACCGCTGTTAGATTTATATGAAAGTATATAAACAAAGTGCAACACAGTTATTGTTCAGATAAACCAAAACTCATGGAGTCACAGAACACACACTTCATGGCGCCTCCTCTGCTGCTGTCAGTCTGCAGCTTCAGATAAAGAGGAGAAACTCAGGCGCAGCTGAAGAAAACCTGCCAGAGAGCAGGTTAGGTTCACAGAGTAGGTTGCCACGGTGACTGACTCCGAGTCAAACTCAACCGGCTCTGTGAAACTGAAAACCCAGAGTTTCCTCTAACTGTGAGTCTGCTCTCTGGAACAGGCCCCAGACCAGCGCAGATGTGGCCTCATTGTTTACCTTGTTGTTTACCCCCCACAGGTGGAGTACTACAACCACCACACTAACCGCTGGCACCCGGCAGCCTCCATGCTGAACAAACGTTGCCGTCACGGTGCGGCATCTCTGGGCAGCCACATGTACGTGGTGGGGGGGTATGATGGCTCGGGCTTCCTGAGCGGAGCAGAGATGTTCAGCTCGGCCTCGGGACAGTGGAGCCTCCTGGTGGCCATGAACACGCGCCGCAGCCGTGTGTCGTTGGTGTCCACGGCAGCGCGTCTCTACGCCGTGGGCGGTTACGACGGACAGTCCAACCTCAGCTCTGTGGAGATGTATAACCCCGACACCAACCGCTGGACCTTCATGGCCCCCATGGTGTGTCATGAGGGGGGGGTGGGTGTCGGCTGCGTACCCCTGCAGCCCGCCTAAACCGGCCAATTGGAAGCCGAGCATCGACGTGTTGCTGCTGACCGTGGGCGGGGCGGGCGGTGCCCTCCGGTGGCGGTCACTGAGCTTTATCGGTACGACGGCTGGGTTCAGATCTGCACACTGACGCCAGGCCTGTGGGATTATGGGTAAAACTGTAGAGCTAGCCCACCCAGGCTAGCTCCTAGCATTGTGCCGTTAGCATGTGAACCATGTAACGATCAATATTTTCTACGTGACAGGAAGTCGCCTCCTCACCAAATAACTAAGCTGCTGATGTGAGACAGAAGGACTCTAATCTGCTTCCAGGACCACAGTCACTCACTGTTGTTGCTAATCAGTGATCAATGATCTAGGATCAACAAGTGTGACTGACAGACACGAAGGGAAGAAAACAGAGAGAAATATTATGTCCTCTGAATTCTGCTCAGAGTGAGACGTCTGCTCGGAAACACATCACAGACCTGCAGCCTCACTACAATCAATGATCAGTGCTGATCAGTGCTGATCACAGGCTTTCAGAGGAGCATCCTGACTCGTCATGAGTTTGATTGATCTGTATGTTGGTGTAACGTCAGGGCGGAGCCTCTTACAGGTGATTATTTATTTCCTAGTTTCTTGAAAAGTGAAAGAGCAGAAGTTTCACACGAGTCCGTCAGCAGGAGGTCGTGTGATCCACGATGATAATTCACAATAATTAATAATCATGTGGTGGGAAATTAATTGAAACCTCTTTAAAGATTCATTTTTATTGAATTCATAAGATTATCAATCAGCTTCTTAACGTTTAATCATCTAATTATTTCAACAGTGCTTTTACTGTGAAATCACAGGCTACGTCAACACTTCCTGGTTTGGGTTACCTTAGCTATGCCATTGATTGACCTGGAAATGCTAGTGGTTAGCGTAGAATTGCTAATAGTCAGTTATGTTAGATAGATAGATATTTTCTGTGCTGCTGGTTACAGTCGTCATGGAGACCATTCAGCTGTTGCTATGTGACCAGCTCCACATATTACATGAATGTGAAGAATTTTTGATTAAAAAAACAGTTGGAGGTAATTTGACATTAAAGCACTGACGCTATCCACATGGTTTGATCCCCTCCAGCTTCCATACTTTATCCCCAGTGATTAGTACTTAGATTTTTATTGAATAATTTATGGGGTTATTTTTTTATCTGTTTGTGAATCATTAAAGAGGAAGTTTCAGATCAATTTGCGTGTGTATGTCTGGTCTGTAAGTCTAATTATAATGACAGTATCAGTTATCAATAATTATTAATCGCTGCTGTGTAATTAATGTTTTTTTTTACATTTAAAATTGGGGGAAGAAATGATCCTGATATTTATCTGTCTAATATTCACATTAAACTCAGATCAAATATCAATTAAATATTTTAACAAAAAAACAAAAACTGTTTTCACCTCTTTTTATTTTGTTGTATTAATATAAAAATTTTCAAAGAAGAGGAAGAAGTTGTGACACAAACCAAACTCACTTTAAACTCCTTTATTGTCTCATTCAGCCAGACAAAACATGATCATTTAAAATTCTATAAATAATCCAGTTCATCAGAAAATTTAAATGTCACCTGCTGTGATGTCATCATTTCAGACACATTATACAGGTAAAACACACCTGTTTTCTATCAAATGAATCTCTGTACTGGCTTCACCATCCCATAATCCGTGATGAGGTGGTGTTTAACGATGGGTCCAGCTGATCCTGGTCTACTCATGAGGTCTTGAACTGGTCATGTGATTGTGAAAGTGACTGTCTCATTAATGTCTTTCATCACATAAAGTCTGAAGCGTATTGACTGATCCTGGTGCATTATGGGAAGAGTCTGGAAATCACGGAGCCTCGGGCAGGAACCTGGACTCTGGTAAAACATGGAGATGAGCAGCTGAAGGTCTGGATCTGACACCCAGCTCAGGTGGGTCCTCAGGACCTGTCTGAGGAGCAGGTGTACCTGGTCACTGCCTCACACTCTTCTTCTCTGTATCATCACACCTGCACACATCACCAGGTAGAAATCCTCCAGAGTCCACGTTCACCTGAACAAACACACGTCCGCAAACCCTCTGCAGGGATCACTGTCCTGGAGGTCCTGGAGCAACATTAGCAGCTCCCTCAGGTTCTGAGCTCACACCTGAACACCTGGACAGGTAATGATAGAGGTTTTAATGACAGTGACCAACATTAAAGAACGGTTTGTATTTCACACGGCACCGGTCAGTTGAGGACGATGTTGTCGTCAGTGTTGTTGTTATTGTCATTGTCAGTGTTGTTGTCAGTGTTGTTGTTGTCATTGTCAGTGTTGTTGTCAGTGTTGTTGTTGTTATTGTCAGTGTTGTTGTCAGTGTTGTTGTTATTGTCATTGTCAGTGTTGTTGTCATCAGTGTTGTTGTTGTTATTGTCAGTGTTGTTGTCGTCAGTGTTGTTGTTGTCATTGTCAGTGTTGTTGTCGTCAGTGTTGTTGTTGTTATTGTCAGTGTTGTTGTCAGTGTTGTTGTTGTTACTGTCAGTGTTGTTGTTATTGTCAGTGTTGTTGTTGTTATTGTCAGTGTTGTTGTCGTCAGTGTTGTTGTTGTTATTGTCAGTGTTGTTGTCGTCGGTGTTGTTGTTATTGTCAGTGTTGTTGTCGTCAGTGTTGTTGTTGTTATTGTCAGTGTTGTTGTTGTTATTGTCAGTGTTGTTGTTGTTATTGTCAGTGTTGTTGTTGTCAGTGTTGTTGTTGTTATTGTCAGTGTTGTTGTTGTCGTCGGTGTTGTTGTTATTGTCAGTGTTGTTGTCGTCAGTGTTGTTGTTGTTATTGTCAGTGTTGTTGTCAGTGTTGTTGTTGTTACTGTCAGTGTTGTTGTCAGTGTTGTTGTTGTTACTGTCAGTGTTGTTGTTATTGTCGTGTTGTTGTTGTTATTGTCAGTGTTGTTGTCGTCAGTGTTGTTGTTGTCGTCAGTGTTGTTGTTGTTATTGTCAGTGTTGTTGTCGTCGGTGTTGTTGTTATTGTTAGGGTTGTTGTTGTCAGGGTTGTTGTTGTTGTCAGTATTCTTATTGTCGTCAATGTTGTTGTTGTCATCAGTGTTGTTATTATTGTCAGTGTTGTCGTGAGGGTTGTTGTTCTTGTTGTTGCTGACTCACGTGATGTCACTGGGCAGGAAGCGGCTCTCCTCTCCATCCAGGATGCCATGATACAGACCAATCTCCTGCTCTAGACGCTGCTTGTTGCTAAGCAACGTGTCATAGTCGCGTCTCTGCTGTTCGATCTCTCCACGGACGTCGGCAAGCTCCGCCTCCAGCTTGGCCACCACTGAGCCCAGGTTCTGCAGCTCCATGTCGTGCCAGTGGCGGGCGTCGCTCAGTGAGTTCTCTAGGCCACGTTTCTGCAAGACAGTGGGACAGAGTGTGACACTCAATCGATCACATTATTGGTGATTGATTATTGATGGCATGTGCCTCACCAGTGCTCGGATAGACTCAGTCTCAGCCTGAAGACTCTGGATCTTACATCCGGCGTCGTTGCACTCGGCCTTCAGCGCCTCCACCTGCTCCTCCTCAGGACTCAGTCTGCTGCTCATGCACTGCGCCTCCTGCAGGAGACATGCCCCCACGTCAGACACACCTGGACACACACAGGTCACCTGCAGGAAACCTGCACACAGAGGACAACAGAGGACACCTGCAGGACACACAGAGGTCAACAGAGGACACCTGCAGGACACACAGAGGTCAACAGAGGACACCTGCAGGAGACACAGAGGACACCTAGGACACACAGAGGACACCTGCAGAACACACAGAGGACACCCGGGCTGGTGAGACGTCCTCACCTTACACTCCAGCTGGTAGCTGTCGGTCTCAGCCCGATTCTTCTCCGTCACCTTCTCCCAGTGGCTCCTGATGTGGGCCAGGATCTGGTCCAGACTGGTCTCTATGGGGGCATCCGGTTCGTCCACCTCACGTCCTGCCATCTGACTGTAGAGGACTCGCACGTCCTGGAGGGATGGACAAGTCACATGACCTCAGTCACACACAATTATCTCATTGATTAGTAGGTACTGGCTCCGCCCCCTGCTGCTTCGTGACTCGTCACTGAATTGATGAGGTATTTACAGCCTCCTGTTAAGTGCAGTGATTTTGTTAGAGTGTGGTGCGACCTGTTCGTGGTGCTGCTCCAGGTTACGTAGCTCTGCCCTCATGTTCTCCATCTGCTCCTCAAGCTCTGCCCTCGTCAGGTTGGCATCGTCAATAACTTTGTACAGAGAGCTGATCTCCTCCTCCACCGCCTTCCTGAATGGCTGCTCGTTCTCGTACCTGAGTGGAGGGACACATCACTGTGTGTGTGTGTGTGTGTGTGGGGGGGGGGGGGGGGGGGGGGGGGGGGGGGGCACCTGTCTGACCTGTCTTTGAAGTCCTCAGCATTGGCCTGAACGTTCTCAGTCTGCAGCATCAGGCGAGCGTTGTCCAGGATGGCTTCACTGACCTGCACCAAACACACAGGGAATTAGAGAACTGGGTGCAGCTGCATCCACCAGGGGGCAGCACACAGAAAACAAGAAGAACAGGTTCTGTCTCTGGATCAGAATCAGGAGCACACTGGACAAACATGTGCAGGTGGTGTGAATGATGATATGATATGATATGATATGATATGATACATGGTACAGTTTGTTTTGACATAACGTACAGACAGAGCAGTGACACTAGAGGACAGTGGATGTTTTGTGTCAGTGATCACACTGATGGTCTGTGGGAAGAAACTGTTCTTGTGTTTCGTGTAACCGGAACTGCTGCTTTGGTGGATGGGGGTAATGGACTCTGTTTTGTAACCATGGTAACGCAACGCACCTCACCACAGGGGTAGATTCTCCTCCACCTGTCTGTCACCTGTTCTGACGTGTCCTCACCTGTCTGTAGACGTCCTCCCACTCCCTCCGGAGCGGCCCCCAGGCTCCGGCGCTGGACGCCTTGCGGTCCAGGCAGAGTCGGATCTGCTCCTCCAGCTGCTGGTTCAGTTGTTCCAGGGCTCTCACTTTGTCTCTGTATTCCATTAGGCAGCTGTTCAGTCCGGCCGCTGCTCCGTGACCCGCCGCCCGGTCTCCGGCCCGGGGCAGGACCGGTGCCGCACTGCTCCTCATTCCCTGCAGGAACACGCTGCTGATGCCCAAAGCCCGTCGGGAGACGCGCGTCCCCAGGCTGGAGGCCCCGCCCACCGGGGCCGCGGAGCCCACGAAGACGCCTCGAGTAGCTGCGGTTCCGGCCGAACCGATCCTCCCGCAGGAGGCGGCGGCCGGACGCTCGGAGGACGGCTGTCCCAGAAAGGATGAACGGCGTCGCGGCAGAGGCATGGCGCTCAGCGGCTCCCAGTGTCAAACCGCCGGGAGCCGCCGCGGGGCCGCATTTATGTCCGTTCGGAGTTCTGGAAACATGGAGCCTTTGTTCCGGAGCCACCTGGCTTTGTCCGCGTGGACACGCGGGCCGATTTAGCTGCATCAGCAACGGGGGTCAGGAAGAGTCCTGAAACACACTCACACAATACAACACAGAGAGAGAGACACAGTCATGACCACAGGACCATACCTGAACTCTCCATGGTTGTGCGTGTGTGTTGGGGGGGGGGGGGGGGGGGGGGGGGGGGGGGGCTAAAGGTCATGGGTCACACTGACATGAAGTTACGTGAGTTCCTCACAGAAACAGTCGTTCTTTGTCTCTGTGGTTCCACTGAAACCAGAGAACAAACAGGCCAGTTTCCTGACGTCACCATGGCAACAGGCGGTGTATATGTCTCTGTGTCTCAGTGGAAATCCCTCAACTCTCCGTCCTCGTACCCCAGGCACCAACTGTCAATCTCAGCAGGAAGTGGTTTTAAGGCTGAAACTTCTCAGCAGCTCTGACATGTTTTTGTCTCTGTTGCCATGTTGACATCCAACCGTCTGATTTCACCTGTTACTGTTTGATCATCACAATATCAGTTATCAGCTCAGCTGTAATCTGTACAACTAGCAACCAGGACCAGGACCAGGACCAGGACCAGAACCAGAACCAGGAACCAGGGCCTGATCCAGTTTCTTCTTCTTTTTCCTCTTCTCCTCATGGTTCTAATGACACAGATACTTCTGTCTGTAGTCAGTCTGTAGTCAGTCTGTAGTCTGTCTGTGGTCTGTCTGTAGTCAGTCTGTAGTCTGTCTGTGGTCTGTCTGTAGTCTGTCTGTGGTATGTCCGTAGTCAGTCTGTAGTCTGTCTGTGGTATGTCTGTAGTCAGTCTGTAGTCTGTCTGTGGTCTGTCTGTGGTCTGTCTGTAGTCTGTCTGTGGTATGTCCGTAGTCAGTCTGTAGTCTGTCTGTGGTATGTCTGTAGTCAGTCTGTAGTCAGTCTGTAGTCTGTCTGTGGTATGTCCGTAGTCAGTCTGTAGTCTGTCTGTGGTATGTCTGTAGTCAGTCTGTAGTCAGTCTGTAGTCTGTCTGTGGTCTGTCTGTGGTCAGTCTGTAGTCTGTCTGTAGTCAGTCTGTAGTCTGTCTGTGGTCTGTCTGTAGTCAGTCTGTAGTCTTACGTTTGAGATGAATGTTCCTCTGGTTCCTCACACATCTTCACATAAACAGGATGAGAGGAGGAAGGATGTGAAGACAGTGTGACTTAGCTCATCTACTTCCTGTTTGTCACATTTGAACAAACTGCAGGTTTCACACACAAACACGCTTTAATGTTTGTCACACACTTTAATGTTCAAATATGTTAAGAAATCACACAGACAATCCTTTACACACATGACTAGAAACATCCACACACACTATGTACAGCATCAAAGACATGCTCTGTTAGCATCTGCTACCAGGACAGGAACCAATGAATCAGCTTGTTAAACACAAAACAGATAAAAAAATCACATGATCTGAAAAATACAGCAAAGGCTTAGTTTAAGGCTCCTCCTACTTCCTCATCTGAAGCATTTCTTGTTCAAACACAATCAACATGTGACAAAAACAGAGGCCACATGACTCAATACCTCAATAACAGCAGCTAAAAATCAGCTAAAAGTTTGTGGCTTCAAAAATTTTCACATTTAACACTCAGGAAAGTCCGGGAAAGACCTGGACTGGAAAGAGGTGTGAAGCTGTCATGATACATTCAAGACCTTCATTCAAGGATTTTAAGCAGCTTGAAGCTAAATTGAAGTGAGACTGGGTGATGGGGGTGATGGGGGTGATGGGGGTGGGAGTCACAGCCTTGCATCCCTCGTTTACAGGGACAAGGCCTGAGAGGTGTCGCTGTCTGACATCACAGAGCCTCGGGCCGAGCTCTGCTGCGTCCTGCTGCTCTTACTCAGCTGACCCTTGGTGACCTGGGCCTGGCGGCCGCAACGGATCAACCGCAGAATGTCACGGCGGAAGCGCTCACCCACAAACGCATAGAGGAAGGGGTTGAGGCAGGCATGCAGGTAGGCCACACTCTTCAGCACCTGTCCAACCACGTCGAAGCGCTTCACCTCGTCGCAGTTCGTCATGGTCATGTTGGAGGCCTGCGCTGCTTCCATCACCAGCACGCCATTGTGGGGCAGTTGTGACACGACAAAAACCACAACCACGGCCAGGATGACACGCATGGCTTTGTGCTTCTGGAAGCTGCGGGTCTTCAGCAGGGTGGCGACGATGACACTGTAGCAGAAGGACATGATCATGAAGGGCACACAGAAGCCCATGCTCACCTGCAGCGACAGCACCAGGATCTTAGTGACGTTGCCTAGGTGAGAGGGGAACACCATCCTGCAGTGCTGCTGTGAGTCCACATTGGTGACGGTGGCAAATATGAGCTCGGGCAGCGCAAGCACCAGGGCAAACAGCCAAACTCCCGCACACACCAGCCGGCTGTGGCGCCGGCGCTTCATCTTGGAGTTTTGTGCCTTGGTCGTCTGTACGATGACGATGTAGCGGTCAACGCTGATGCAGGTGAGAAGTAGCATGCTGCTGAAGAGGTTCACCTTGTAAAGGGCGGAGTTCAGCCTGCAGAGGGCGGGGCCGAAGCTCCAGCCACGGGAAGCCTCGGTGGCCCACAGCGGCAGCGTGAACAGGAACAGCAGGTCAGCCACTGCCAGGTTCAAAAGGTACACGTCCGACATGGTCTTCAAACGCCGGCGGAAGTTCAGGTAGATCCAGACCACAGCCAGGTTCCCAGCTCCGCCCACCAGAGTGATGATCCAGAAAAGTGGTGGCTCAAACTGACTCCTGAACAACCGCACAGGCTCCCGGTCACACATCATGTCCTCGTAGTCATAGTCCTCGTCAGTGGTGGGGGAGGGGCCAAGAGTGGACAGCCCCTGAAAAGAAGAGACAACACACCTGAGCACACCTGATAATTCAATCAATCAAATTACAGACTGTAGACACACTGACCAATAAGTGATAGTCAGTCATTATTTGTTACCTCAGTGGTGAACACTGTGATGTTGATGATGTCATCCATGGAGGTCATGTGATCAGAGTCTTACTTGTGCTGATGAGGTCATTCAGGACAAACAAACAAACAAAAGAAAACAA
The DNA here is from genome assembly GCA_021432705.1 of Caranx ignobilis. NCBI lineage: Eukaryota > Metazoa > Chordata > Actinopteri > Carangiformes > Carangidae > Caranx > Caranx ignobilis. Next base: position 106,867 of record MU270005.1, on the reverse strand, counting down.
ATAAGCAAACAATACGTTAAAGACAAAGAAGTGCAGCTCTACTAGATTTAAATGAAAGAAGATTATTGATCCCCAGGGGGAAATTGATCATGGATCACAAAAACATATGGATCACATAGACCCCCCCCCCCAGTAGTTGGTATAAAGACACAACAAATATGTAAATAAAAGTGCATGTAAAAAGAGTGCTACTACAGTACTACTGCTCTCTAGATACCTGTACTCCAGTACATCTCAGAGTACATGTACTACTACACTGGTACTGTACCGCTTCACGGAGACCAACATGTGTGACAGTAACTGTAGTGATGTTATACACACGCTCTTCTTCTGTGGTGCTGAATTTTACCCCATATCAGGATCTCTGATCAGGACATTAAGACGTGTTGATCAGTAATTGATCTGTATTGATCAATGTTGATCAGTATTGATCTGTATTGATCAATGTTGATCAGTATTGATCAGTATTGATCAGTTTTGATCAGTTTTGATCAGCGTTGCTCAGTTTTGATCAGTGTTGATCAGTTTTGATCAGTTTTGATCAGCGTTGATCAGTTTTGATCAGTGTTGATCAGTGTTGATCAGTTTTGATCAGCGTTGATCAGTTTTGATCAGCGTTGATCAGTGTTGATCAGTTTTGATCAGTGTTGATCAGTTTTGATCAGCATTGATCAGCGTTGATCAGTGGTGGCTGCTCTGTAAACATGAGAACAGGCTTGTTTAAAATAAAGGTAAACAGTGAAACAGACAAAAGACACAGAGACACAGACAAAAGACACAGAGACACAGAGACACAGACAGGTGTGGACTTACAGTCAGTCGTCTCGTCGTTTCACTGTCTCTCAGTCTGAACTTCTTGTTCGTTTAAACCACAGAGACGAGTGAAAGCAGAAGTAAGGGGGCGGAGCCAACAACTGTGGCGCCTAAACAAGAGAAACCCGTGTGCGCACACACACGCTCACACACTAAAAACATCCATGTCTCTTACTGTGGACAGCTGTCTGTCCAGGTGTAGACACAGGGACAGGAGGAGTTCAGGTCATGTTGAAGACAGAGACAAGTTTTCCTCTGTCTCACTGGGCCATGTTCACCATGTACTGTGTACAGACACACACACACACACACACACACACACACACACACACACAGCGTAGTAGGACTGAGGTCTGTGGTTTTTCAGAGTGAACATCGTGTCTTTTCGTTGTGTTTACTTCCTGTTAAAGGACTAACACAAACACACACACACACACACACACACACACACACCTGTATGAGGACATGACTCTGAGCCACACTAATATGACCTCTGACCTTAAAGGACCAGTCCACAGTTTGACCATAGTAGAGTTGACAGTCTTCTATGTCTCTAATGTCTCTAACGTGTCACTTGGAGTCACTGGACGTGACTTCTTTTCACTACATGACATGACAGCAGTAGAGACACAGTAGGACCACCAGTTTGTGTGTGTGTGTGTGCGCGCGCGCGTGCTTGTGTGTGGTTGCTTCTTGTCATGCAACTCTGCACAGTGCAAAAACCCTGTCACGCAATGTGGTTTATTCCTGTTTCAATGACGTAACACTCACTCACACACACGCACACACACACACACACACACACTTCCTGTCATGTCAGAAAAGGAAAAACAAAAACAGTCTGGTGTGACCTGTTTCCTCTTTACTCTACTTTCCTTCTTCTGTCGTCAAAAACAAGGTGTGCTCTCTCTCTCTCTCTCTCTGTCTGTTTCTCTGTCTGTCTCTGCTCCTCCCCCTCTCTTCTTCTGCTCCTCCTCTCCTACTGCGGGTGGCGCTGGAGGTCCTCCAGCATAGATGCAGACCGTAGAAGAAGAAACAGCGGAAGTAAACAGAGCGGAGCAGCGGGAGAGGATCAGGTACTTAAAGCTGAGCAGGTTAATGTAGAAAGGACTTAGTCTCACCTGCAGCACAGGTGAGACCTGGGGCACAGGTACGATCCCACTGTGGTCACCCGTGGTCTGACTGAGACCTGGTTTTGGATCCGGACTGTTCCGGTTTCTCCGGTGGTTCTGTTAGCCGCTGCTAAGCGTCCTTACACTAACCCATGTTCCACTTCCGGAGAGCTGTAAACAAAAACGGGTCTGAAGTGAGGAGTCTTCAGTCTGGACCTGTTTGCTCTGTTAGCTGGTTTAGTTGGGTGAAGTTAGGGGTTAATTAAGTTGAGTCAGTAAATGTTTGTTTATTTTGAATCATAAATAACTGATGATGTCATCATGTATTTAACATGTAAACGTGGCTCAAATATTCGTTTATCTTTAGCCAAGAGCTGATTGGACCTGCTCTCTGATGATGTCATCACTGACATGTGATATGATTACTGTACCAATTCTGTGTTGTTTATTTTCTGTCCTCTTGTTGTTTGTTGACACCTGCAGGGGTCAAAGGTCAGATCCAATCAGACGAGCTGATGTCGTGGGTGAAGCAGAGGTTCCATGACATCAGCCCTGTGACTCTGCAGGTGGTGGGCGGAGCTGTGAGCTCCAGTCTGTATTGTGGGGAGGTGGAGGGGCTGTCAGGGGAGGTGGGGGTGCTGGTGGAATCCTTCCTGGTCGAACTCTATCGCTGTAAACTTTGTCAGTTCACCTGTGGCCTGAAGACCTCCATCAGCAGCCACCTGATCCTCAGGCACCGCCCCACTGCACTCACCTACCTGGAGGAAGCTGACGAAGAGGGTGGGTCTAAAGGTGGAGAGGAAGTGGGGCTCCACAGGGGACCATCACCCTATCAGCTGGATCTGAATGGAGAGTCAAAGCAAAGCGATGAGGATGAGGAGTTCCTGCTCTACAACATGCTGGACAACATGAGCCCGCCCACCTGTGACATCAGCAGTGAGGGGGGGCTGCAGGTTGCACACACCTGTGAGGTGACACACCTGGCACACGCCTGACACACATACATGAGTCTTAGAGCAATGACTGTACATCATCACATGGTCTGCCGAATGTTTGACAAATGTTGGCCCATCAGAATATAAATATCTGTCAGCCAATCAGAAGAGAGGAGGCTCTGATAGAGCTAACATGGCTAACTGAACTGATAGAGCTAACATGGCTAACTGAACCGATGGAGCTAACATGGCTAACTGAACCGATGGAGCTAACATGGCTAACTGAACCTATGGAGCTAACATAGCTAACTAAACTGATGGAGCTAAGCTGTCTCTTCTTGCTTCTCCAGGTCAGCACTCTGTTTGAGGAGAGGGAGGGGGGAGGGGAGGAAGGGGAGGAGTCCATCTTCCCCCTGAAGGGGAGCTCAGTGGATCTGTCCTGTCCCATCAACCCCCCTGCCACTCAGGAGGAGATGGCTCAGTCCGCTCACCTCATGACTTTGGGACTGTGTCGCATCTCAGCTGCCAGACCTCCTCCCCCTCCTGCCAACACCTCCTCCCGACCTACCCAACATCCCCCTCCCCCTGAAGAGCCCCACCACCTGGCACAGACCTCAACCCAGAAGCAGAGTGTGACAAACAGAAAGAGGGCGCCATCCTCTGGCAGAAGGAGGCTGCCATGTTTCCTGTGTGCTGTGAAGTTACCCTCCCGCCGGCTCCTGGACATCCACGTCCGCTCCCACCGAGCGGCCGGCGGCTTTGGCTGCGTCATCTGCAGCTGGACAACTGACAGCTGGGAGGAGCTGGAGCCTCACTGGAGGAGCCACTGCAGGAAGAGGAGGAGGAGGAGGGAAGAAGAGGACAAGAAGAAGGAGGCAGCGGCATTGAGCTGTCACGCCAATTCACAAAACCCTGTCCAGAAAACACATCAACATGCCGGATGTTCAGGTCAGGATGACTGTGCCGATCAATAAATAATCATTAACAACACAAAAAAAAAACGGTGACATTGCTTTAATTCTTGCAGATCAAAAGAGGGGCCTGCTGATTGGACAAGCAGGAGGGAAGGGGGCGGAGCATACAAACAGGTAGGCACCTACACCATCACACTGCCTTCACAACACCTCACCAAATCAGAACCTGAAGCACTTGAACAGATAAACAATTTGTTTGATAAGAGCTGACACCAGTCTGTGTTTGTGCTGGTTCCCAGTCAGACCAGTACACCTCAGACTGGTGCACGGCAGAGCCTTACAGAGATGAAGAAGAAGAAGAAGACCAGAAGACAGAAAAGAGAAGAAGAGAAGGAGGCTGAGGAGATGTCTGCACAGATCAAAGACCAAACTGGGTTCTGCTGCTCGCTGTGTCACAGGTGACTCCATTACCCACAATCCCTCACCAGGTGTCTTGGGTTTCATGAAACTGTCCAACGGCAGCAGAATCCCTGAAACTCATGAAGCTTAAACCTCAGTTAAACCAGGTGTGACCTTTTGCAGGAATATGATTGGTCGACTCACCTGTGATGTATTTTCTCTACAGAAAGTTCTCCTCTAAACTGACGCTGAGGCGACACCTGGGCGTCCATGGAGGAGAGAAACCATTCACCTGTCCTCACTGCTCCTACTGCAGCAGACTGAAGGCCTCACTGCTGCAACACCTGAGGACTCATACAGGTAACACAAACACATACAGGAACGCCGACACTTGAAGGTAACACCTCAGGACTCAGCTGGTGTGTGTGTGTGTGTGTGTGTGTTTCCAGGTGAGAGGCCGTACAGGTGCACTGAGTGTCCGTACGCCTCCATAGATCGCAGCTCCCTGCTCAGACACTGCAGAACCCACAGTCAGGAGAAACCGTACAGGTGTCAACACTGTGACTACAGCAGGTAAGACGCCTGCACACCTCCCACAGACTCAGTTTCCATGGTGACAGTGGTTAGAGCAGATCGCAGTAGCCATAGTAACAGGTGATTTTTCTCTCTCAGCATCCAGAAAAAGAGTTTGGACCTCCACGCTCGCCGTCACCATACAGGTGAGGCATTTCCATGCCGACAGTGTGAGTACTCGAGTCCAGACCGTCAGCTGCTGCTCAGACATGTCCGCCGACACCATGCCCCTTCCCAGCATGCTGTTCTGTGATATCACCAATGGGATGCTCAGATCGGACCGTTAGCTTGTGGGAAGGACCTAGAGATTTTAAATTGTGTCACCAGTCCTGCTGTTGATGTCACCATCACAAGTTTTTTTTCAGCAAATAAAAACTAAAAACTAAAAATGCCTGTTCAGGAATGATCAATTTGAACACAAAGCTGATTCTTCAGGTAAATGAAGAGGTGGGTTCATTTTTCTTAAAGTGATCAGATTCCACCTTTTTAAGGTGCAAAGTGAAGGGGTTCCTGAAAAGTCTTTAAATGCTGTAGGTGGGGGGGTTGAGTGGTTGGAGTGGTCTCCTATGGCAGGCGTCAATGGGGTAGATCGGACTACAGGCGGCCATCTTGTGTCAGTCCACTCCCTCTGACTCTGGCTGGGGTGAACCGGTCATCTGCACTAAAAAAGTATTCATAACTCTGTGACATTAGGTCCGTATATAGCTATCATTTTGACTATTTGCATAATGTTACTATAATGTTACTTTCATAGAAAAGTACGTGAAAAATATTTGTGATTTTAAGTTTGCAGTATCAGAACTGTATTTGTGATGTTCATAACAAACCAAACCATTTAAAAATCGGTCAAACACAGAACAGCTTGTGGTTATTACAGTAGAACATGCACCATGGACATTATGCTCTGAGGGAGGGGGCAGAGTGCCGCAAGGTGGCGGCTGTGTGGCGACCCTGTTTTCTTGGGCAGCCACAGCAGTCTGAAGACTGAGATCCGTTGATTAAAGATGAACTATGCAGGATTTTTAGCTCAACTATGTTACATTTTTACCTTAATTAAACAGCTTCGGAGTAATTGTGATGGTTAGACACATGACTGTAACTTGTTACAAGGAGAATGGAGGCTCTCTGTCTTCCACCTAGCGTCTCTTGGCTGAAAACCAACCTTGCAAGATCAGAGCCTCCGCCCCGGTGTCCCAGCTCTCATCTCAGCAGCTGTGCAACACAAAGGTGCCCCATAACCCGTAATCTCTTGTTTATGATGATTAAGACTATCCAGATATGCACATCATAACAATGTGTATGATAAATAATGTTATCCACTGCTCTATTGATTGATTTCTCGTCGGCTTCATTGAAAACAAATGCACATGGCTGGAGGAGGGTTAGCAAAACAGCAGAGTTCCTCTTTAACTGAGTCAAGTCTGGTGCTGCTGCTTGGTGGAAGTTTGGACATGTCTGTCCTCTGGGCACCACGGGTCCAAAACGGGTCAGCTCATTACTGATGCTGACCCTGTTTTTATTCAAGTTAAAAGCTCATTAACCTTTAAGTGCTAATGATGACCCACATTAAACCCAACAATCAGGTTACATCTGGTCCAGATGTTGATTTATCCTCTAAGTGCAGAAAGTTAATGGATCTGTCTGAGGACCAATCAATGATGCTCTATTATCACTGGTCATGCCATCAGGACATATAGAGCTGCTGACCAAGCGCCCCAGCTGCTGACTTCTTGATGTCTCTGACGCAGGCCCCAGTCTTCTTTGTGGCCAGTCTACACCATTGCTGGGTGTTTGGAGAACTCACCTGCGAGCTGTACACCTTCTGCAGTGCTCTGTTTGGCATCACCTCCATGATGACATTGACCCACCCATTAACCCACTCATCCAACTGGGTGGGGTGAGTCGTCAATGGGTGTTGCTAGTGCTCATGGCGGTGTGGCTAAACTCACTGGGTTGGAGTCTAGTGTCGTTCTTTGGGTGGAGCGCGGGTTGCAGACATCCGGCAGCTGGGACTACATGAGCTTCACAGCTGCTGTGCGCACATACGCCATCCTTTGTCTTCTTCATCCTACTAATCCTCATTTTCAGCTGCTACTTTGCTATCTTCCATGTGGTGTGGAGGGCAGGGCAAGAGATCAAACAGCTTGGCTGTGGAGAGAACAAGGCATACGAGTGTCTGCACAGTGAGAGGTGAATGGCCAAAGTGGTTCTGGGTGTGATCCTGCTGTTCATCATGTCCTGGTCTCCATACTCTGCTGTGGCTCTGACTGCCACCGCCGGATATGCCCACCTGCTGACTCCGTACATAACCTCAGTCCCTGCAGTCATCGCCAAGGCCTCGGCCATCCACAACCCAATTATCTATGCCAGGCATCTCCAAATATTCTACGAAGGGCCAGTGTGGCTGCAGGTTTTTGTTCCAACCAAGCAGCAGCACACCAGACTTGACTCATTGAATCAGCTGATCTCAGTCTTCAGACAGTTGATTGGGCAATCTGTGTGCTCTTGGTTGGTTGGAACAAAACCTGCAGCCACACCAGCTCTTTGTGGAATATTTGGAGATGCCTGATCTATGCCGTCACACATCCCAAGTACCGTGCTGCCGTCGGCCACTACGTCCCACTGTGCAGGGCATGCTGCAGCTGCAGGAGAAGGACCTGCGCTCTTCTCTCGGCTCCAGTGGCACCTCATCTCCATGAGTCACACTCACCAGACAGAGTGCGACTGGAGGCTTGCCCAGCATCGGCCTGTGGTCCAACGGCCCGTTATCATCAGCATCTGACAGTGAGTTCTGCTGGACGGAGAGCAAAGCTGATGCATTGACAGGCTTCAAACAACACGATTCCAGATGTTACTGTGACCAGCAGCTCCAGGAGCTCCACCCTCTTCAGCCAGCACACATCACAGACAGCTGACAGCCCTTCACCTGCAGCTCCTGATGGGAAATCACCTGATGGGGACTCACCTGACTGGGACTTACCTGACAGGGCCGCTGTGGCGCTGCTGCTACCTCTGTGACTCCTGAAAGAACATGAAAAAGAGATGGAGGGGTTGCAGCAGGTAGTTTCTGATTGGGCTGAGAGAGATCCTTCCTCGTATCCTTCTTCATGTACTTTGTCTTTACAGTTTTTATTCCTCCCATCCAGTCAGTCACCGTCAGCTGATCATCTGTTTTGCTGACATCACTGTTATTCATTGTTGTGTGACTGTTACATTTCACTTTTGCTCCAACCCAACCAGTAAGGCCGAGTCTGGTTCTACCTCTGTTTTCATGTTGCTGCTCTCGGTGGATCTGTTGTGTCTGTAAACACATGTAAAGAAGAGGAGCTCTACATCTTCTCTATTTGTGCCCTGAGAAAACTTACTTGTGAATTGGTGCTGTAAATTGACTTGACATGTACTGTTGCTCATTGTGTGTATTGTTGTGTGTGTATTATTGTGTACCGTTGTGTATTGTACTGACTGCTGTCAGTGGCTGTTATTGTCAATAAAGCTCCACTGGTTTGAATGGAGCTTTTTAATCTGACTACCATCTGTTAGCAGATTAGCTCAATCAGTTAATCTCCATCAGTCGACATGTTGGACACAAGGAGCAGAGTTGTCCTCTCAGGTATGTCCTCACACCGGGACAGAAACGCAGAGACACTGAGACAAAGAAGCACTGAGACACCAAGACAAAGAAACACTGAGACACAGAGACAGTCTTCAGTCCAGCAGCTGCTTCAGTGTCCTCAGGGTTTTAGTTGGCTCACTCAAACCGTCATGTCTCCATGTCTCTGTCCTTAACAGCTTATTTTGTTTGCTTACATCTGTCTCTTCTGTCCACCATCTGTCTGTGTGTCAGTGCTGCTGTCTGTGTCTCTGGTGTCGACCTTTGTGGACGAGCTGGATGATTCGTGAGTAGATCTCTTTTGTCTCCTCTTAGCCTCCATACTCTGGTTAGAGTTACTAACCCTAATCTTACTAATCTTTATATTTTATTGTGATTTTTTCTCATTTCCTCCCTGGAATGATCAATGAGGCTTTTATTTTGGTGAATGAATAATTAGTATGATTGTGTTTAACAGTTTCATGGAGACGAGAGGAGCCGACGACATCTGGCTTGTTAAAGTATGTGGATTATTGATTATTAGTTATAAAAACTTTATATTCAATACAGTCTTATCAATATAGCATCACTAAGATACAGTGTGTGTGTTTGGAGGGGGGTAACAATGATAACAACAGGGGTTGTGTGTTTGTTGTAATGTTGCACTGTGTGTGACTGTCTGTGTGTGTGTGTGTGTGTGTATGTGTGTGTGTGTGTGTGTGTGTGAGAGAGAGAGGGAGAGGGAGAGGGAGAGAGAGGTTGCCAGCCAACAGGGTCATGATTCACCTGAATCTGACGTGTTTGACGTATTGTAACTTCTGAAACGTCACCAGGTGTTAATAAAGTTTTTGTCAGTGAGTTCGACCTGTGCAGTCCAGACAAACACTATCCTGTCATTCATGTCTGTGACTGCTTCACTCTTTACAACAGTGGCTGCTGGATCACTGTGCTCAGTCTGTCTTCTTCTTCTGTCATTGGCCGCCTGCTTTTTAAGTTCAAATTATGACCCTGACGGCTTGCCATGTGTGTGTTGTGTGCAGTTCTACGCCCCCTGGTGTTCCCTGTGTAAACAGCTGGATCCTGTTTGGCATCAGATCGGCTCTGAACTCCGGAGTCTCGGTTCTCCAGTCAACGTCGGCAAATCAGACGCAACTGTAAACACTGGTCAGCCTCACTGTCAAAATCTAATGCTTTCAAAATAAAATCAAGGTAGTAGATAAACACTCTCATCCTGTCTCTATGAGGCCCAGTCTTATTTTGTAGTAGTGAGATTGGTTCCATCTCCTGTGATGTCAGGTGTGTCAGGTGATGTCAGGTGTCACATAGGTCAAAGGTCACAGGTGACAACTGATATTTTTTTTCTGTAGGTTTGGCCAAAGATTTCAAGGTCAGAGGTTATCCAGCCATCCTCATGTAAGTCCTCATGATGACATCACTGTAAGTCAACCAATCAGGTCACAGTCTGACCCTTCAAGTCACCTGTACACATCTGGATCACAGACTGACTGACAGTAAAGTGAACAGATGTTTGAACCAATGTTCTCTGTTCTCAGGCTGAAGAAAGGTGTCAAATATAATTATTCAGGACCCAGAACCAAAGATGGGATCATGGACTTTGCTCATCGAGTGGGAGGGTGAGAACAACAACAACAACAACAACAACAACAACAACAACAACAACAACAGTGCAGATCCAGGTTCTCTGTTCTGACTGTGTGTCTGTGTGTTCTTCAGTCCACTGGTGCGATCTCTGACCAGTCTGCAGCTTTTCCAACACGCCATGAACCAGCGTGATGTCATGTTTGTTTATGTTGGAGCCACATCACAGCTAAAGGTACATGTACACACACACACACACACACACACACACACACAGCTGACCTTTGACCTGTGACCTGTGATGTGTTTTCAGGGAAACTACACATCTGCAGCTGAGGAGCTGATTGTCCACACGTACTTCTTCTCTGCTGCCAGAGACGTCCTTCCCAAGGTCGAGTTCTACTGTATTCTACTGTTTTCTATTTGCTCTAGTGTGTTCTACTGTTCCACTATGTTCTACTCTGCTCTACTGTGTTCTATGTTCTGAATAACACACTGTTATTCATTTCAGAAGAGAACATGTTGACCAACCTCTCTGTTGATGTCACAGCAGTGTTGTGATATCACAGCTGACAGGTGACCTTGTGTCTTGCAGGCTGTCTCTCTGCCCTCTCTGCCAGCTGTGGTGGTTTTTAAAGACGGGACCTTCTTCACCTATGATGGTGAGACAGGAAACTGGCACCTCGCCTGTCCTACACTTTAGCTCTGAGGTCCACACCTGTCCACAGGTAGATCAGGGCCTGTTTTGTGACACTGGTTGTCACCTGCTTTGGGTAACTTTGAGTTTACCTGTCTGAATATAGGTGACATCATCAGTTCCAGTGTTGTATGTTCTGCGGTGTTGAGGAGAACTGAAGCTGTTAGCAGGTGAAGTGTTAGTCAGCGTTTGAACGGTGAATCATTAAATCTTACTCAGTTAAACTCTCGTTACATGACCAGAGGTCACAGGTGTGAGTGATCAGGTGAACACCCCACAAACCCTCCCCATCCTGCTGCTCTAATGAATGACTGTAGGTCTACCTGTGTTCCAGAGGAACGTGACGGTGACCTGAAGTCGTGGATCAACAGAGAGCGATTCCCAAACTACTCCCAGATCGACAGCTACACCCTGTACGCCATGGGAGATTCAGGTAACACACACCTGTCACACAGGTAAACACCTGCACCTTTTATTCTCATTAAATGGGCTTTTATTGTGAAATGTGAATGACCAGCTTCAGTCTGTCACCATGACAATTACCTGTTATCAGGGGAAACATAGGGTTTGTTTGGTGACATCATCGTTGTCAGCCATCTGATTAGCAAACATGGTTTGGTTACATCATCACCTATTGGTCAGAATTTGAAACACTGTGAAACATTTTGACTGTTTGTCACCATGACAACAGTGAGTTGACTGAGGTTTGATTAGGTATGTGTTCTCACAATGTGATGTCAGAGTGTGATGTCATGTTAGGGGAGCATCTGGTGGAGGTTGAGGGAGCTCTGATTGGTTCAGGTGACGTGACTCTGCCTCTCTCCTGCAGGTAAACTGGTGGTGTTGGCACTGGTGGAGCAGAAGAACTTGTGTGAGCAGAGTCTGAGGTAACTGAGTGTGTCAGTGGAAATGTGACTGTTTGGATTGGAACTTTGTGTCATGCGTTTCCTCTCACATGGTCAGGTATAAAGGTCTGGTGGAGAAGGTGGCAGCAGAGCACACAGAGACCTACAGCAGGTCAGACTCTGTCATCACCAGCTTTTATTCTGAAAACTGCTGAGTGACACCAAAATAAAAGCTCAATCTGTGTTTCAGGAGCTTCTACTTCGGCTACATGGAGGGCGGAGCCTATATCAGCGGCCTGACGATGAGGTGAGTGACACTGGTGAATACTGGTCGTTAACATCCAATCGATGGATCAGTCAGCGTCTGTGTCTTTATTCTCAGTGAGGTCATCGTACCCTCATTCATCGTGGTCAATTTGTCCAACGACGGCTATTTCCTGCCACCTGGCGCCGTGGAGACGGAGCATCAACTGATAGACTTCCTGAATGGGGTCCTGGATGGCAGCATCCAGGTGAGTGTGGACTTACCGGGGGGATGGGGACATGAACATCTGTGAGACTCTGAGGTGTGTTCGTTTCAGTGTCAGGGAGGAAACAGTGTCGTCCAGCGCATGAGACGCTTTGTCTATGAGACCAAGATCACGCTGACAGTAAGTCCATCACCGTCAGTCCGTGTCCTGTCTGTGACCGCTGACCTCTGACGTCTCCTCTTCGTCTCTCCTCCTCCACCTGTCAGTTGGTGTTCAGCCAGGCTCCACTGCTTGGCTGCTTCCTGGTCGGCTTCCCGCTCACCATGGCTGGTGTCTTCTGTTACCTTTGCCGTAAAGCCCGGTCCCCCCCAAATGACCATGACGACAATGTGACAGCGTCAGCTCCACCCCCACAAGACCACAAAAAACTGTCTGACAAGAAGAGCCAGTGATGAGGACGAGTGGAGGGCCAGTGCTGATCCAGACTGGGACTGATCAAGACCCACAGACCAGCACCGTGTCACAACACCTGTCTGTCCTGTCCCATAAATAAAAGAGTTGACACAGCTGAACGCCTCACACTGATTCTTGCACCTGAACACCTCACAGTGTACTTGAGCTCCACAACCAACACATCCCACTGTTGAGAAATGTTCTAATGGTGATTTACAGACAGGTTTAAGAACCTGATTGTGTGTGAAGATGAGTGAGGAGGAGTCAGGATGGAAATGACTCCATGCCTTGTGTTTGAGGCTTAAACACTGCAGAGACTCTATGTGAAGACAAAAGACAAAAAACCAAAAGTGTCTGGTGGCGACCGGCGCCGTCCCCACGAAATTCAAGACTACAAATACTGAAAAATACCGCGTGAGATTTGTGGGGCTGACAGGTGTAATGGGTCTTGTGTTTGCTTGGGTGTAACGGACATTTAGTTATGCTATACAGCTTTAAATAATGTGGCGGATATTTCACAATAAAAGCTCAGCTCCTCAGTGTTTATTTATGACACTAACAGTTCAGCAGCATCTTCATCATCTTGATGACATTTGAAGCCTAAAAAATTCCTCAGCAGTAACAAGCTCATGTTAGTCTGGTTTAATTAATGAACTTTCAATCTCCTGTGTCTGTACAGGCTATATTTAATAGCTCCAACAGGTTTAACTAATTAATGGTAACATTTGTGTTGCATGTTTTAAATTATATCAATATCAGTTTAAATATTAAAGGTCGTTGTTTGGTCACAATTCTGTGGAAATACCGATGAAGACACACTGAGAGGAAGAGGCGAAGTTTCATTATTTGAGAGGTTTTAATTTGGTTTTCCAGGATGTTTTCATGAAACTTTGGAAACAGGTTTTTGCAATTTAAGAAAAATTGTTTACGATCTCATTAAACCTTTTTTATTTACTAAATCCAATAATTATCCAGGAGAGGTCTAAGTAGCTACCCGATGAGACTTTTATTTTGTAAATCAGGGCGTCAGACCGGATGTTTCTGTGGAAACTGTGTGCTAACAGCTAACAGCTAGTTATCAGTGTTGAACTACCTGCTCTGGTTTAACGCAGACAGACAGACCACAGGTGAGGAGGACTCCGGACACACCTGTCTCTCATGTTGGTGTTCACCTGAGGAAGCTTCTGGAAGGTGCTCGTGCACGCGCACAGTCTCCATGGCTACAGAGGAGTTTTACGAGGTGACGCGAGCTAATGTGCTAATTGTAGCTATCGGCAGAGTAAAGTTTCTGAAGAGCCGAACAGACAAAGTTGGCCGAGCTGGGTCGGTGCGAGTCGGTCCAGTCCGAAGCTGTTTCCCGGTACCACATAAAAAACAGAGCTTGTTAGCTTCAGCGACTAGCTGCGGTTAGCTCGGATGCTAGCCGTTAGATACCGAGAGAAGAGTTAATGGTAATAATTATTGTTTCAGACAGCTGATAATGACGGTCACGTCATCATGCTCAAAGTCGAGTCTGGACCCGGATCCGTAGAGAATCCGCATCCAAATGAACAAACTAACTGACGAGACACGAGCAGTTTGTGATGATCAGAGAACTTTCCTCAAAGTGCAGAGAGTCAGAACCTGGACCAGATCACTTCCTCTGACCCTCTTTGTCTTAGCTCTCCCCAGTTCACCTGCTCACGGGTCTCCAGGTTCTGGTCAGATCAGTGGTTCCAGCTTCTTGGAGAACCTGCTTCAGTTCATCATGTGATCCAGACCAGATCAGATTCTCCTGGTCTTGGAAGTTCTCTGAGTCTGAGTGTCTGGACTCGTTGTCCAAGATGAACCTGGACGAACCAGACAACTTATGATGATGATGATGATGATGATGATGATGATGAAGAAGAGTCTGATCTGTCTGTTAATGATGATTTTTGCTGTAAAGTTGTGACTGTCACCTGCCAGTCAATCTGTCAATCAATCAATTAATCAATTTACTGTTGATTCTTTTAAAAATTTTGTCAAAGTTCAGTTCTGAAGTTCTTTATTCATTAACAATTGATTGCCGAGTGTCATCAGGTGTTTCACCTGCTCATCTTCATCATCATTGTTTCTGATCACATTGATGTGGAATGTATTGATACACCAGGTAACTCTTCATCATGATGGTTGATTGATGCTGCTCCTCTCCCTCCTGCAGGTGGAGAGGATCGTGGACAAGAGGAGGAACAGGAAGGGGAAGGTGGAGTACCTGGTCAGGTGGAGAGGTTATGGTTCTGAGGAGGACACCTGGGAACCAGAGAGTCACCTGTCCACCTGTATGATCTACGTCCACGAGTTTAACCGTCAGTACGTGGAGCGACAAAGAGACAGTACCTTACTGCGCTCCACCCGCAGCTCGCCCAGTCTCCACTGTAGCTCCGCCCACAGGCCGTCCTGCAGGCCATCGCCCCTGTCTGCAGCTCGGGGTGACATCAGCACAGGTTTACCTGGAGAACGTACCCAGGTGATACCTCCAGTCGGTCCGGCCCCCCTGCCCCTGGCGGGACTGAACTGCCCCCCTTCCGTCGCCTCCCCGCAAGCCAACACGTTTGGTAGTAGTCTTATGTCGGTGGCACCAGTCGGCTCGGCCCGCCGCAGCGTGGACCTATCCAAGACCGGCATCAAAATCCTGGTTCCTAAGAGTCCGATGAACAGCCGTCTGGACTCGGAGGAGTCTCCCAGCGAGGCGGCTCACAGCCTGGAGGCCGGAGCTCAGGAGGCTCACCTGGTCCCACCTGAGGTCGCCCTGCTGGAGAAACCTGCAGGAGTCCAGCTGGGCCCCGGAGAGGAGAGGGCCCGCATGGGGACCAGACCCCGCAGCCAGAACCCTCTGCCCCCGCCCCGGGTCCCCATCACACCTGCTGCCATGCGCTCCCTCAGTGGCACAGGTGAGGTCAAATGTCAAACAGATGGTGCTCACCAGGCGTCGAGTCAGATTCACAGTTCGGTTCGGTAGATGAGTAGTTTCTCTGTCTGTTCCTCTGTCTGTTCCTCTGTCTGTTCTTCTGTGTCTGTTCCTCTGTCTGTTCTTCTGTGTCTGTTCCTTGGTGTCTGTCCCTCTGTCTATTCTTCCGTTGTTCTTTCTCTGTGTCTGTTCTGTGTCTGTTCCTCTGTCTGTCGTCAACAGCTCCTTCATGAACTTTTGTGTGTGTGTAAGAGAGAGAGGTGCTGTCATCATTAGCTCTGAACCTTGAACCTCCAAAACAAATGAAATAAAAGCTCTGGTGGGGTCAGTGATGAGGTCAGTGATGAGGTCAGTGATGAGGTCAGTGGTGAGGTCAGTGATGAGGTCAGTGATGAGGTCAGGTGATGTGACGGTGAATCAGGGGATCAGGTCACCTGAGTTCTCACTGCAGTTGCACTATGTTTGATTTGTTTCCTACAGGTAATTCTGCCTTGATGGAAGCTGTTGCTGCCAATGGGATGTCAGGTGGGCAGAGTGCTGTTGCTGGGGCAACCAGTGCAACAGGGAAACGACGTCTGGAGGACCGCTCTGCTTTCGACAAGCGCCTGAGGTTCAGCGTTCGGCAGACAGAGAGTGCCTACCGTTACCGAGACATAGTGGTAAAGAAACAGGACGGCTTCACTCACATCCTGCTGTCCACCAAGAGCTCCGAGAACAACACGCTCAACCCGGAGGTGAGGACACACCTTAAACCACGCCCCCAAACTAACACCCATAAACAGAGAGTGCACCACCTTCACTGCCTCTGACCTGTCGGGTTGTCATTCTTCATCAGGTCATGAAGGAGATCCAGAGCGCCATGGCTACAGCAGCATCGGACGACAGTAAACTGGTGTTGCTTGGCGCTGTCGGCAGCGTCTTCTGCTGTGGCCTTGACTTCCTGTATTTCATCAGACGTCTGACAGATGACAGGAAGAAGGAGAGCATCAAGATGGCCGAAACCATCAGGTATCAATGTAGTTGATATGGTGTCACTGAATGGTGTCATCACTTGGACGGGTTGACCTCTGACCTCTGTTTCCATTTCATCAGGACATTTGTCAACACCTTCGTCCAGTTCAGGAAGCCGATTGTGGCGGCAGTGAACGGGGCGGCACTGGGCCTCGGTGCTGCTATCCTGCCACTGTGTGACGTGGTGTGGGCCAATGAGAAAGCCTGGTTCCAGACACCATACACGTCCTACGGCCAGACGCCAGACGCCTGCTCATCCTTCACCTTCCCCCGGATAATGGGCCTCGCTTCGGTCAGTCCACCACTGTCCTCACCACTTTATTGATATGATGTCATCATGTTTGTTAGTTCACCTGGTCCTGATCACCTGTCTGTGCCTCAGGCCAACGAGCTGCTGCTGAGTGGCAGGAAGTTGACGGCTCAGGAAGCGTGTTCTAAAGGTCTGGTGTCTCAGGTTCTGTGGCCAGGAACCTTCACACAGGAAGTGATGTTGCGGATCAAAGAGCTGGTGACAGTCGACTCCCTGGTCAGTCTCACACACACACACACACACAGGCGCCTTCTTCTCTTCACATTCTGTGTCAGCGTTGGTTCCACTTAATGTTCTGCAGGTTCTGCGAGAGTCCAAGGCCCTGATGAGGAACACCAGCCGCAGTGCTCTTGAGCAGGCCAATGAGCGTGAGTGTGAAGCCCTGAAGAGAGTCTGGGGCTCATCACAGGGAACAGACTCCATCCTGCAGTACTTACAGAGGGGAACCGACCTCTGCTAGAACCTGGATCGGACCTGGACCAGGTGACCAGACCAGACTTGGCGACTTGACGATTTTGAGTGTTTAATAATTTAAGTAGAACGTTCTTCATCTGTGTCCACACAGGGCTCCAGGACAGGTTTAGCTTAGCTTGGCACAAAGAGCCGTTTGTTGCTAAGCTGTTTTCTGTCTTTGTGCTGAGACCGTTCATTTGACTGGAGGTGACCTTTTCCCAGAATTCCCTCTGATGGAATAAAAGAGCAGCAACATGAGTTAACTAACGCTGACCTCTGACCTTGAAGTTTCTTGTGGTGGACATTTCTGCTGCTGATTGACAGTGATGGATTGTGGGTAAATACCTGTGAGGTGATGCTGTGGGTGTGGCCTGTCACCCATCACGTGAATGAATGTTTGCTTACACAAAGAACTTATTAACGTAGCTTAGCATAACGAAGTGGAAACAGCTCGTCTGTCTGTCCTGACAAACATCGGGAGCCGGCTCAGTCACTGCTGAGATACAAGAACTGTACAAAGAACTTTTCTAAATCATTTGACAAACGTTTTATAACAGACACAGCCAAAAAGAACCTGAGACTGTAACGATACGGTTTAGTGTTTAGCTGAAACAGCTGCAGCAACAGATGTGAACTCTCTGACCCTGATTCTGTGACCTCTGTTATGACACTTGTCACAGTGATGTTGACCTTTAACCCTTTGGATATAAAATGTCATCACTCCATTTTTATAATGTGTGACGTGCTTATTTATGAATCGCCTAACGTCCAAACAGGTTTTGTGATACTGAAGTGACCTTTGACCTCCAGACTGACGTGTGTACCAGGTTCAATGAGACGGCTGGTTTGTGTGTCAACAACAAAGATTTTATTTTTCTGACCAGGAACAAGTTTCTACAACAAAACCTAATTCCATTGCAAATGAAAACAGCTCAACATACAAAACGATGTGTACTGATAACATCATCATGGCGGACAGGTGTCGTGTGCCCCTGTGGCCAGGTGTAGGTGGTAAGTGTGGTCATGAAACATTAGCAGGGTGTAGAAGTTCTCTCCTCCCTTCAGGACTCCGTGCTCGCTGCCCCCCCACGACACCGGACTGTCAACAAAACCATGAACTGTCAGAGACGCCCAGGACTCGAGTTGAGGCTGCTCCAAATGACACCTGCACACAGAAGAGACCACGACAGATACGCTCACCTCATCCTGCTGTTTGCTACAACCAGTGTTTATCCAGGGAGTCATGCCCTGGGGCACTCCACCTGCAGGTGTTAGTCTGCTCCCTACAGTTGTTACTCTGTTCCCCATAGGTGTTACTCTGTCCCCTACAGGTGTTAGTCTGCTCCCTACAGTTGTTAGTCTGTCCCATACAGGTGTTACTCTGTCCCCTACAGGTGTTAGTCTGTCCCATACAGGTGTTAGTCTGCTCCCTACAGGTGTTGCTCTGTCCCCTACAGATGTTAGTCTGTCCCATACAGGTGTTACTCTGTTCCCCACAGGTGTTACTCTGTCCCCTGCAGGTGTTAGTCTGCTCCCTACAGGACTTCAGTTTGACTCTTGGCAGCTGCATGAAAACACTGAGACCTCCTTCCTTCCTGGAGAAAAGTCACTACAGTTACATGTCAGTAATGTTGAGGCTCAGAGAAAAGGTGTCCTGCTCACCTGATCTCCTGGATGAGTCGGTGGATATCTTGAGGGAGCAGCAGTCCACGGATGGAGATGCTCAGTGCTGAGAGCGTTGTCTTCGGTTCAGGACAGACATATGAGGACAGAAAACTGCTGGTCGAGTTCTCACTGAAATCACAGAGGAAAAGTTGACCAATTTCTGCCAGGTGTGTTTCCAGAGCAGGTACAAAGAGGCCAGCTGTCACCTGCTGATGTCACTGTCCACAGCGCCAAGCCACTCCAGGAAGCTGTGAGGGTCACATGACTGCAGGTCAGAGGTCAGCAGGATGGGACAGGACAGGTGTGTCAGAGCTCGAGTGCTGATCTCAGGTCTGTGCTCTGAACAATCATAACGAGACAGGAGGGGCTGCAGAGAGGCCCCGCCCCCTACAGGACAGACAGTCAGAATTTATGGGCGTGTGTGTAATAGCAGCAGAGGATCGTGGGTAACAGGTGTTTCTCACCTGGGTGATGTGACAGCAGAAAATCAGTCTTCAGGTGAAGTCGTGACCTCAGACCTGCAAGGAGTCTCAGGTAGCCCCGGCCACCATGAGCCATGCTGCCGTCAGTCAGGTCAACAGACACCACTGCAGTAGAAGAACATGTGACTGTTGTAGATGAACACACTACTTCAGCAGAAGCACAGACTGCACAAGGTGATGATTGGACAGTTACAGCTGTTCAGCTTAAGATGTGAAAACAAGGAGACCGAAGACAAAGACCCGGATCAGACCATATCTGTTCTTTGTCCTGTGACTGAATCTGGATGGTTTCCCTTCAAAGCCCAACACCTGGAAAGAGTCTTTGTCCAGAGAGAGGTACAGGTGACCTGCAGGTAAGATAGGCAAGATAGGTGCAATCAGACAGGTAAAGACAGATACAGTCAGACAGGTACAGTCAGTCAGTTACAGACGGGTACAGTCAGTCAGTTCAGTCAGTCAGGTACAGACAGGTACAGTCAGTCAGTTATAGACGGGTACAGTCAGTCAGTTATAGACGGGTACAGTCAGTCAGGTACAGACAGTCAGTTATAGACGGGTACAGTCAGTCAGGTACAGACGGGTACAGTCAGTCAGTTATAGACGGGTACAGTCAGTCAGGTACAGACAGGTACAGTCAGTCAGGTACAGACGGGTACAGTCAGTCAGTTATAGACGGGTACAGTCAGTCAGGTACAGACGGGTACAGTCAGTCAGTTATAGACGGGTACAGTCAGTCAGGTACAGACAGGTACAGTCAGTCAGTTATAGACGGGTACAGTCAGTCAGTTATAGACGGGTACAGTCAGTCAGGTACAGACAGTCAGTTATAGATGGGTACAGTCAGGTACAGACGGGTACAGTCAGGTACAGACAGGTACAGTCAGTCAGTTACAGACAGGTACAGTCAGTCAGTTATAGACAGGTACAGTCAGTCAGGTACAGACAGGTACAGTCAGCTCCATCTGTATCTGCTCTGTAAATCTCATCATGTTTTCTTCTCTTGACTTCACAGGGACACGTTGATGTTAAATAAGATAACGTACACAACAATGGTGCCCCCTGCTGTTGCATCAGTTCATCCATGAAGACCAAAGCCTCACTTGGATCCTCACCAGACCCCCACACCTGGAAGACATGTCAGCCAGGTGTGGAGGTGTGGATGCAATAAACAGGCAGTGATGTCAGACATCAGTTCATCATCAGACAGGAAGAGGAGTTTTTACCATTTGGCATCAGAGCGACACAGTTGTCTTCATCTATCCTGGTTCCGTATGACAGGCCGTACACACTTCCTGAAACACAGCAGCAGTCCATGTACAGGTGAGACTCTCAGGTGATACAGGTATAAACAGGTGAATCTCTTCTGTGGTGCAGGTGTGAACAGATGTTACCATGGTAAACAGCCATCTCCAGGAAATGTTTATCCAGCAGTTCATATATTGGCAGTTTCCTAATGAGGTAGAAGCTGCTGAAACTGTTTACCACAGAATCCAGGTGAGAGGGGGTGGAGCTACACTCCGGCAGCAGCAGAGACACCTACTCAGATAAAACAGTGAGTATCAATATACAGACAGACAGATATCTGCAGACGTTTAGTCACGACTGATCTGGCGGTGTCATATTGTAAAAGGTGAAATGGCCTAACCCTAACCCTGAGTTTCATTGGTTCTGTATTTATCCAGGAGCAGGTGGAAAATAACCATTGGTCTAAACTCTGTTACACTAACAAATGATTTCTACATTTACTGAGGTAAAAGTACAAATACCAGAGAAAAAGAAACACCAGTTAGTCCTGAGAGTCATTGTGTAGCAACTTTTAATGAATACATATATTGCTGCAAGGCAGTTTCACCTACAGTAATGTCATCAGTGATTGGTTGAATAACCTGAACCAGTGACGTCACTCTGTACTCTGAGATGTACTGTAGCACATGTACCAATACTTAGTACACTGGAGAGAAAATGGGCTCGTTTTTCCCGCACCGCAACAAACTAGTAGGACTGACTTTTATTTTGAAATACAGAGCATCTTTGAACCAGAGTGCCATGAGAGAGAGAGAGTGGCGACGCCTCCGTTCACTGCAATGGTTCAGTTTTTTCACAGCAATGGCGGAGCATGGAGCCCCTCAAAAGTTCCCAGAAGTTAGCACAAGCTAACTGTCGCTCAATGTAACTCCAATGGAGCAAATGTCGGAGCTTCACTTGTTCAAGGTAAAATGTTTAAATAATCAAATTTTCATATCAGTAGTGCATCAGAATCAAATCGACGTGAGTAATGAAGTATGTTGGCGGATTGTCCCCGTTCCAACATAGTCTGTGTTGTTGCTGTGTTGTTGCCCCTGTGCTCAGCTGTGTGTCCCTCTGTCCTTGCCCAGCACTGTCCTGAAGCAGGTTCAGCTGTTCTGGGGTTGCCCGATGTTGAACCGAGGCTACTGTTCATCGTCTCCTTCTTGGTTTGGGTCTTCCAACATGGCCATCTTTTAAGTGCTGTTTTCTCCTGTCATTGTCTTTTTTTTCTTTCCCCCTTCAATATGCAGCGTAACTTCTCTTGGTGTTAACATTGTTTTCCCTGTTCTGTATGCTCTGCTTTTAATTTTTAAAAAATCTTAAACTTCCCAGTGGTGTGGTGCAAATATCTTTGCAGAAGCCATGTATGTGCAGGCCTTTCCCTGATCACCTGGAGCATCCCCATGCAGCGCAGCATACTGTGGTGAAGACTGTATTCAAGGAGAACATAGAGGAAAGGACACAAACAGTCTGACATGCTGATCTGTTTGACTTCTTTACATACTGTTTTTAATTCATCGTGGTATTAAGTGCATTGGGGAAAAAATAAGAGTGTGTGATTTATTATGTATCAATGAGCAGAGTAAGTTTGGGCTGAGTAAGAATAGTTAACAAATAGTAATAGACTTCCATTTATTTGCAATGAATTCAAATCAGACTGTAATGTATTTTGCCATGGATGTCCTGTAAGATCACAGGTATCATCATTATGCTGCTGTGAGTCTAGACTTATTATGCAGTCAGGTGGTAAATCATTGTTTGCCCCCTGTTAGTCTCCTACAGTCAAGTCTGAAAGTTAAAAAATATGTTTTTATCGCTGTCGACACCTGTACAGGTTCAGTAAACTTAACAGGGTTCAAAGCAATTAACACAAACATGTAAATATTGCAAAGCAAAGTATTTATTGGCCATAATTTACCGATTATCGTGGTTTTCACTTCCTGGAACTTTTCGGGGCTACTTGGACCACGTGATCGGCAAGCATTTTGAACTTCCGTTGTCGCCTCTCTTTCTCTCAGGGCACTCTGTGAACTGGTTGTTCTCCTTTTGTCTGTTAGCATGCTAACTGCTAATTCTTCGTAGTGCCCAGTTCGTTGACCGAACCGCACCGGCTAATTCAAGGCCAAGCTCACGAGGCTGAACATGCACACGTGCTAACGGTCTCACCTTGTAGTTGAAGTGTAGCTGCTCCACCTGGGAACTGATCCGGTTCCTCTCATCCAGGAAACTAGACCGATCACAGACCAACAGGGACCGCGGGGTCTGGTCCAGGTCGACAGACATCTTCTCGGAACCTTTTCACCTGTGACGAACACGAGCTAACGACTATCACGCTACACGACACTTCCTATGACGTGTTTTCAACTTAAAAGCTTCGTACTGGGTTAGGGTGAAATGCAATGATCACGTGCAGCAGCAACACTCAGCCGAGTGATGTACAAGTGTTTTGTCCCTGTCAGGATCCCGTAGGAGTAAGAACCCTGTGTTTCGAGTGATGTGATTGGTCCGCAGTCCAGCTCCTCTACAGTCCACCTGATCCACAGCTGAACCCCAGGCTACTTCGGTGATGTGTGACGTCACGTTTTGCTCAGATCACTGTGCTCTCCATCGACAGGCGGCAGCACCGACTACTGTAGATCGCGGACTGACCCTCTTCTCTTGCCGTAGTCACGTTTTTCAAACCCGGTAGTGGAGAAGTAACCACGCTGTTGTCTGACGTCGAACGAAATTAAGTCCGGATCAACTAGAAACCCGGTCCAAATTCTGGTTTCGGTCTTTTGGAATGAGACGTAATGTCGGTGGTCGGGTGTGTACCTGGACAGTTTGATGACGCAGAGGACAGGTACGTGTGTGTTCTCTGTCTCGTGGTCTGAGGGTTGTGGCTCGAGCTACGGTGGCGGTGTTACCTGCTGATGTGTTGACACTGAGGTCATCTTCAGCACAGTTTACCTGTGGCCGGTGTTGTGGGCCAACGGGTTTCTGCGTCAAATGGCTCCTTCACTCAACAGCTGCAGCTGCGCCTCCGTCGGCAGGGCTTCTGAGTGAGCTCTACTGAAAAATACAGAAAGTGAAGAACATATAATATTTATATATTTGCAGCGAGCGGGACTCGATCTCGCTTCAGCAAGAAGACAGTAAACCCAAACATAAGGTTTTCCTCCGTTAGCCACTGCAGCTCACATCTGATCCCACATTCCTCACCTGTTAGTCAGTTACTTCAGCATCTACGTAACAGTTGATCGGGGCTGACCTCAAACAGCTGGTTACCATTGGCTTTTCAATACCCAAACAAAGGTATCAGTGTTTCTTGGTCTTTTTCCTCGGGTCTGCAAACATGTTCTGCGCCACGCTGCTCCGCACAGCTACACACTGTTACACACTGCTGCACACTGCTGCACTGTCACTGCACACTGTACACACTGTACACACTGTAACAAACACACTGTAACATACACACTGTAACATACACACTGTAACAAAGCCTGTCGTGTTGAAAAGGGGACAATTTAACTCCGAAAATATTGTCTGAAGGTGATAAATACTATGTCAACAAAACGAAACACTTGAACCACTGCACTAGTACGTGGGTGAAGAGTAGCGACTTGCATTTAATCACGTTAGTGTATTGCGCGTGCTTTTTGTGTACGTGCACTTCTTCACAGCTCTGCGCAGATCTCACAGAACGCAAACTCACGTGTTTATGGACGTACATTACAAGAAATGTTCAATTGAAGTCGCCGTGGTCCGAGGGAGGCGAGGTCCTGATTCTGTCAGGTGAATATGATGCGTTCAAGTGAACAGGGCAGCGTTGGACGTGAGAGGTATGCGTGAGTAAATGAACCAGGTAACGCAGAAACCAGTTGGTCCATATCACCGTGAAGTGCGCGCGATGTTCAAGACGTCATTCAAACCGCGCTGACGTCCCTTGGAGTTTTACCTGACCTAACCCTAACCCTGACCCTAACCCTGACCCTAGGCTGGTTTCAGACGGACACGGTTCTGGTTCTGGAGTCAGAACCTTGGTGCTCTCTGGTGAACCAGCAGCGTCCACACCAGGACGTTACTGTGCAGTACTCAGGAGGACACTGTCAACATTTTTGCCCTTTTGCTGTCTCTGATCCTTCTTCAGTTGTTTGAGTTTGTTAATTATCTGGTCTGGAGTGAACCCAGCCTCTTTTCCCTTTTCCTTCTGTGTTCCCAAGTCAAAAGTTATACGTTCCATACTGTATATGTTATTTATTATATTTTCCCATTGGTTCAGGGTGGGAGGTTCTCTAAGGAGCCAGCATCTGGTTATTGCCTTTTTACTTGCTGCCATGAGAATTTTTAATAAATGTCTGTCCCTGTTGTGCAGGTCCTTTGATATATTCCCCCCAAAAAGTGAGAGACAAGTAAAGTCAATATCACATCCCAGAATCCTCTTTGTTGCAGCTTGGGGTCCAGAAGGGTTGTAAGGTGGGGGCAGGACATGGGGAAATATGAGTATGGTCTGCCAACTGTCCACATTGTCTCCAACATTGGGTCTGAAGACCAGTTTGTTTTGATTTTATTTTGGGGGTTATGAAAAACCTCAGACAATTTTTCCAACAAAAGTTTCTCCAACTCGCTTGTTTCCCATTTTTGTTTTATGTAATCTGTGGAGTCATTCTTCATCAATGAAATACCTGAATACAGATTCCCGATAATTCGTTTGATGGACTCAGAGTTGAATGCTTTCATGAACATTTGTGTAACCCCAGATTGTTCATCCATACTCTCATCCATACTACGATTTGCATGTGTCTATAAGAATCTTGTCTTCCTAAACCATATATTAAAGATATGGACAAGAGGTCCATTAACTTCCCATCCTTTACTAGTGAAGAGTATGATGTAATTCCATACCTTATCCACTGTCTATATTTTAAATCTAGGGATGCTGTCTTAAAATCTGGGTCATTCCCTGGCCACCTCAGTATTTTTATTTCTTTCTGGATCTGAAATTTCTTCACAAAGTCTAGCCACACATTCAAAGAACAACTAACCCACGGATTCTGGAAATCAGGCAAGTCCTTGATAATAGAGGGGCAGCCCAACAAAGATTGTACAGGTCTATGTGACATCGATAATTCAGTGTCTTCCCAGTTGGCTTCATATTCAGGGTTACACCAAAGAATCAAAGGTCTTAATTGTGCAGCTAAGTAAATAGAAGTGAGATGCATCCTTTGTCAATTTCACTCCCAAATATTTTATGCTTGTAGAGTTCCATTTAAAATTGTATCTGTTTTCAAGGTTAAAATTCAAGACCAGAGCTTGGCTTTTTTTTGGCTCTATATTGAAAAAGTGCCATACATTGTTAAGAGATCCATGAGCAGTGGTATACTTGATGCTGGTGATTTCAGGACGTCATCCGTGTGCAGACATATCTTATCTTCTATTCCTCCTATTGTGATGCTCTCAAGGGCTGACTCCTTCCTGCTCATCTTCACAGCCTAGAATACCACACACCCACTGATGACATCACGGTTCCCAGGAAAGAACCAACTATTTCTTGGTCCCCTTGAGAACCAACTTTTCAGATTCCAAACCTATTATTTCTTCGGTCTGAACACGCCGGCCTGTTCAAAATTAGGTTCAGGAACCAGAACTGGCACAGAGCCCTGCTGGTATGACAGCTTCACGGACCAGAATCAGACCAGCAGTGGCCATGCTCAGCTAATGCTGATGAGGAGT
Source organism: Caranx ignobilis (assembly GCA_021432705.1). NCBI lineage: Eukaryota > Metazoa > Chordata > Actinopteri > Carangiformes > Carangidae > Caranx > Caranx ignobilis. The sequence goes on along the minus strand of MU270005.1, from coordinate 80,619 downwards.
GTATACTGTGTGTGTGTGTGTGTTTTATCTGTGCAAAACACAAAAAATGGTGAGAGAAAAACAAAACAAAAACAAAGGCTTGCTGGATTAATGAGTGGACAGGTGGAGCTCAGCTCACCCTCTGGAAACAATTTATGTCCACAGGGCGTTCTTCAATAAAGATGATTATGATCAGGTGATCAGAAGTGTGATTGGAGGGCAGGAGGGTAAACATAGTTGTTTACGTGTGGAAGTGAAACATTTATAAAGAATCAATAATTAAACATTGATCACAACAGCATCAGCTTGTTTATTGATTGTTTTGTTGAGGACAGTGAGGAGAGACGGGAAGCAGGGCAGTTGAACTGGCGATCATTGTTAGCGTGCTCTCACCACTCGACCACCAAGCACCCTGTTTATTGATTGATTGATTGCTGACATCAATTCTGTAAGGTCAGGGGTCAGACAGTGAAAATGAAGATCTCTGACCAATCATAGTGCAGCAGCTCCTCCTGTTGACCTTTACCTGGCGGCCATGTTTCCGACTGTTTTTTTCCTTTGGCCTGCAGTGACCAGCCAGAGTTGTCGGCTGTAGTGTGTCAAGTCAATGATGTCACCCTGCAGCCTGCATCATCATCATCATACCAACAGGAAGAGGACAGTGAGGAGGAGGAGGAGGAGGAGGAGGACGAGGAGGAGGATGAAGAGTGGGTGTGGACTTCAGCAGGAGGAGATCTGACCAAGAGATACAACAGGACAAATTGTCAGGTCTGATCAGTCCGATCACTGATTGATCAGTCCAATCACCGATTGATCATTGATGAGTCAGTTTGTCTCTTCAGTCACTCATTTGGTCTCTGTTTGTTTTTTTAGTCCAACAGACAGAATCCATCCAATAGGACGCTGCCATCATCAACTCCATCAGACAAAGCTCTGAGGAAATACGAACACAAGATCAACCTGGGTAACCACACCTGTAGGGCTCCACCTGTACAACCACACCTGTAGGGCTCCACCTGTACAACCACACCTGTACAACCACCCATGTACGGCACCACCTGTACAACCTCACCTGTACAACCACACCTGTAGGGCTCTACCTGTACAACCACACATGTACAGCCACACCTGTAGGGCTCCACCTGTACAACCACACCTGTACAGCCACACCACCTGTACAATGACTCCACCTGTATGACCTGCTTTGACCTGGTTCTGTTTGTTTTCAGATAAACTGAATTATGCCGACTCAGTAATCAATAAAGTGACGACGATGCAGAAACAGAGAGACGCAGACACGTATGTCCGATTTAATCTGAGCCTTATTTCAGTGCAGGTCATGTGACGCAAGTTTCTCACCTTCTGACTGGTTACTCTCTGCAGGTTCAGAGTGAAGGACAAATCAGATCGAGCCACAGTAGAACAGGTGAGCAGCACCTGAAGACTTTTATTTAGAAAAGGCTAACAAGGAAGTGGTTGAAAAACTGTACCCTCACGGCAGATAATCAATAATCAGTGGATAATAAATGCGTACTGATTGTCTCCTCTTCTGCAGGTTTTGGATCCTCGGACTCGAATGATTCTGTTCAAGATGCTGAGTCGAGGAGTGATCAGTGAGATCAACGGCTGCATCAGCACAGGGAAGGAGGTGAGACATCACCTGTCAGTACCAGTGGGAGGTTCCACAGGTTCTCCACAGGTTCTCCACAGGTTTTCCACACAAATGTGTCCTATGTGTTTCAGGCTAATGTGTATCATGCCAGCACCACAGCCGGAGAGAGCAGAGCCATCAAGATCTACAAGACGTCCATTCTGCTGTTCAAAGACAGAGACAAATATGTCAGTGGAGAGTTCAGGTAGGTCACACAACAGAAGAAGAGTTAAGGTTCATCACACCACAGAAGAGGAGGTTAGGTCCGTACTGTTACACTAACAGGTTTTTATGTTCCTCTGTTGTTCTCAGGTTCCGTCATGGTTATTGCAAAGGAAACCCCAGGAAGATGGTGAGAACTTGGGCGGAGAAGGAGATGAGGAACCTCATCAGGTCAGACCCTCTCTCTCTCAGACCTACAGAACCAAATAGAACCCAGTAGAACCCGACCTGACAAGTCGAACCTAGAAAAGTAAAACCCGATGGTGTTTGCCTTTCAGGCTGCAGACGGCAGGGATCCTGAGTCCAGAACCTCTGCTGCTCAGAAGTCATGTTCTGCTGATGAGCTTTATTGGAAAAGATAACATGTAAGAACCAATCAGTCATTGATCAGTGATCGATCAGCGATGTACGTGGTAACTATGTAGTCTCCTGTATTGATCGAACAGGCCAGCTCCTCTGCTGAAGAACGCATCATTATCAGAGTCGAAGGCCCGTGAGCTGTACCTACAGGTTCTACAGAACATGAGGAGAATGTTTCAGGACGCTCGACTCGTCCACGCCGACCTCAGCGAGTTCAACATGCTGTAAGAGAAGATGGCCACGCCCACTACACATAGCTATTCTATTTATTCAAAATAAAAGGTCATGGTGGGGCCCTTACAGTGAGAGGATGGACCTCCTTCTGTGTTGTTCCTAAGCAGATGTAGAATATGAATGAAACATGTTGACTGCAGGTTATCCTCCGATTCTGCCAAGAACCCAGTGGACTGATCTGTGCTCTTCTCACCTGTCTGCAGGTACCACAACGGAGATGCTTACATCATTGATGTGTCCCAGTCTGTGGAACACGATCATCCTCACGCCCTCGAGTTCCTCAGGAAGGACTGCAGTAACGTGAACGGTGAGAACCTTCTGCTGTTCGAAGTATCTTGCGAATCCATCACACCTGTCAGCTAACGTCAGTTTGTATTTCCCAGAGTTCTTTGTGAAACATGGCGTGGCCGTGATGACAGTCAGAGAGCTGTTTGACTTTGTCACCGACCCATCAATCACACGCCACAACATTGATCAATACCTGGAGAAGGTCTCACTGCAGAACCACACACACAGAAACAATTTGTTCATCTGTTTGTGAATCTATTTGTGAGTCTATCTGTGTGTGTGTGTGTGTGTGTGGGTGTGGCTGTGGTTGTCAAGGCGATGGTGGTGGCAGCTGTGCGGACATCACAGCAGCGGTCGGATCAGGACCGAGTTGACGAAGAGGTGAAACTCTGAGCTGGTTACAGTAGCAAACACAGGTCTGTGCGTCTGTCTGGCCTTTGACCTTTGACCTTTGACCTCTACACAGGTGTTCAAGAAGGCCTACATTCCCCGCACACTGACTGAGGTGAGTCACTATGAGAGGGACGTGGACCTGATGAGAACGAAGGAGGAGGAGTCAGCCCTCAGAGGACATGAAGACAATGTAAGACAGTGGAGATGATAAGTCATTACACACACACACACACACACACACACACACACATTAACCTTGAACATTTAAACCTGGATAAATGTTAATGATGAGAACTGACATTCTACGCTGTGATTGGCCAATAAACTGCTGATTAATTATTAATTGATTAGTAACTAATGGCTAATCAATTCCTGTCATCTAATGAAGCACACATTGTGGAAGTCACACACAATTTGACTTCCACAATGACCTTTTTTTTATTGTATTGTTCTTGTGATGATGATGACAATGATGATTATAGTGTTTGTTGCGTAGATTTAGCGTTCAGGCAAAATGAACAATGGGAGACACTGGTTGTGTGCAGTGCAAGGAACTTCCCTCTGCTTGCTTCATTATTACAACAACAGCTGTAACCACGATAATCCTCCAGGTTAAAACATGCATACAGAACCCAGTAGGGTGTGTGGCTCACTACCTCACTACATTACAGTGATGACGATGATGACGACGACGATGATGATGAAGGCTCTCTGTGTTTCAGATCCTCTACCAGACACTGACCGGTTTGAAGAAGGACCTCTCTGGAGTCCAGACAGTACGTCTCCTCACTCTGCCTCGTGCCAGTGTTAGCCAAGTGTGGTTGGTTTAGCTTAGCATGGTTTAGCCTGACTGTCGGTGTCTCTTCAGGTTCCCACTCTTCTGGAGGATGACCATGCATCTTCAGGTGAAGAGGAGGAGGAGGAGGAGGAGGAGGAGGAGGATGAAGATGAGCAACAGCAGCAGAGTGAGGAGACACCGTTGGACAGAAAGGTGTTGGTTTGATGTTGTGTCTTTGTCTCTTGAGTTGCTGTCTTTGAACTGAAAAGTAACAGTGAGGTTTTTCTCCAGGAGAAGAAGAAGATGGTGAAAGAAGCTCAGAGAGAAAAAAGAAAAAGCAAAGTCCCAAAACATGTGAAGAAGAGGAAGGAGAAAGTGTCTAAGATGAAGAAGGGCAGATGACTTCCTGTTTGTCAGCATGGACTTCCTGTGTGTTGCAGCTGCATCAGTCCCCTGGAAACTTGTACCCAGATTGAACATCCAGCAGCCAATCATAGCTTAGCTCTGTATCCAGCTGCTGCTCTGATTAGCACAACACATCACCTGACTGAGCTCCAGCAGATCAGTATCAAACAGAAGCTGATCTGTGTTCAATAAAAGTTTTTATCTCACATGCATTCATCAGTTCTTCTGCTCCATGAACAAGCTAATGTTAGCTTACACAGCTAACAGTTTGAAAACAGACATGGCTGCCTGCGTCCATCAGAGCACATGATGATGACAGGAATTGATTACTGATCAATTAATAATTAGTCAGCAGTGCATTGGCCAATCACAGCGTAGAACCTGAGTATGCATTATCTTAATGTTTTAATGTTTAAGGAAAACGTGTGTGTGTGTGTGTGTGTGCGCGTGTGTGAGACTGTGATAAAGTTTAAAAATAATTATCGGACATGATGTCGTTTGTCTCATCAGTCTAACCCAGGTCACCATGGAGATGACAGGCTGTAATAAAAACTGTATGTGTGATAAAGTAGCTGTGATGGTGGCGATGATGTCACTGTACATGTCATCACTGGTAGATGACTGATAGTTTGTGTCACAGTGTCTTTAACTTTCTCTCTGATCAGTCAATCAGGACGCAGATAGTTACCAAATCTGAGATGTACTGAACAAACTGTGACATAGTCAGAGGTCAAACTGGGCTCATTCTGGGAGTTGTAGTTCTCTATCTTATCACCAGATGTTTTCTGACGTCTGTCACACTGATACACTGATGTTCTGTTCCTGATGGAGGACACACACACACAATTAGCCGTCTCAAACCACATTAGCAGTGGAGAAGAGAGTGAACAGGATGTTTGTTCTCAGTCAGCTGACTGACATGTGCTACCACTTCCTCGTGTCCTGGTGACCTCTGACCCCCCCCCCCCCCCCCCCCCCAACGCACACACACACACACACACATACTGACTCTCAGCTGTTTGAGTGAAGTCACTTGAGAACCAACTTGTCATAAATCAGCTCATTTTTAAACAAAGTTCTGAATGAAGGACACAGAAGGCTGAGGATGAGCAGGATAAAGATGATTGTGTCGGGGGGGCGGAGCCTAGTGACCTGTGCAGCACTGCACTGTAGTAGGAGGCGGGGGCTGAGCTCTGATTGGGTGTTTGATGCATAAAAAGAGAAAAAGTTCAGAAGAACTGAAACTTTTTCATTTGCAGGAACTGGCATCAGCTGAGGTACAGACTGTGTTTCCACTGTCTCTACTGTTTCTATTCCCTCTGTACAGTCTCTACTGTTTCTACTGTCTCTGCTGTTTCTCTATTCCCTCTGTACAGTCTCTACTGTTTCTAATCTCTGCTGTTTCTATTGTTTCCACTGTCTCTACTGTTTCCACTGTCTCTGCTGTTTCTATTGTTTCTACTGTTTCTATTGTTTCTGCTCTCTGCTGTTTTTACTGACTCTTAGGTTTCTCCACCTTCACTTTTGCTGTTTCTTTTCTACTTTTCTACTCCTCCCTCCATCCGTCTTCTGTTTTTCTTCTTTATTTTCTCTCTTTTGCTTTTCTCATGACTTTTTGATTTTCCTGTGTCTTGTCATGTCACATCCTTCTCTTTGTTTTCCTCCTTCAGGTTTCCTCTCCATCATGGCAGACTGGACCGACTGTCTGAACTTCGGGGTCTCCATCGCCAAACAGGCTAGTGAGGTAAGAGATATAATGACCAATCAGCTGCAGGAGCTGATGACGTCACTCAGGTTTGGAGCCAGGTCAAGAACAGTTCAGTTGATAACAAAAGAATGTGAAGAACACACACTCCCTCCCAGTTAGAGAACTGCTGTGTGTTCTCAGGTCGTCATGACGTCGTTCCAGCAGCAGAAACAGGTTCATCTGAAGAGTTCTCCAGCCGATCTCGTCACAGAGACAGATCAGCGGGTCGAGAAGATTCTGATGGAGGCAATAAGGACCAGATACCCACAGCACAGGTTCTGTCGGCTCTGCTCTATAACTCAGAGCTTCCGTTGGTTCTGCTCTGTTGACCTCTGATCTGTGACATTTGACCATCAGGTTCATTGGGGAGGAGTCAGTGGCTGCAGGTGAGCGTCTGGAGCTGACAGACTCTCCCACCTGGATCATTGACCCAATTGACGGGACAGTAAACTTTGTCCACAGGTGAGAGGCTCCGCCCACACTGTGATGTCAGCATGGTAAATGACAAACGGCTTCAAAACGCTTTAGACTGAAGTTACAATACTAAAAGTGTAACTGTGTCTCTTGACAGGTTTCCCTTCGTGGCTATCTCCATCGCCTTTGCAGTCAACAAGCAGGTAAACTCACCTGTCAGTCTGAGGTCAGAGGGTGTAACACAGGAAGTGGACTGACACGTTGTTGTTGTTGTTGTTGTTGTTGTTGTTGTCAGACAGAGTTTGGGATTGTGTACAGCTGTGTGGAGGACAAACTCTTCTGTGCTCAGAGAGGAAGAGGAGCTTTTCTGAACGGAGAACCACTGCATGCCTCTGGACAGGAAGGTGACATTACACATGACATCACATCACAGTCTGTTGAAAAAACACAAAAACTTTACATAGTGTTCAGGTGGTATTCTCACAGCAGTATTATCCTGTGAGTATCAAAGTTGGGTGGGTATTCATGTCATGTAATGTGGGTTTTAAGGTGGACTTATTCTGACTGCTCTATCTCATCCAATCAGACATCAGCAGGTGCGTGGTGGTGACGGAGATAGGGGCGGAGCGCGATGACCTCTCTCTGTCTACCATGACTTCCAACATCTTCAGACTGTTGAAACTACCAGTGCGTGGGTAAGAATAAACTCCAGCCAGTGACTGTCAGGTGACGGACAGGTAGGATTGCAAAGGGACGGAAAATTCCTGGTAAAGTTCCGGAAACTTTCCATGGGAATTTAAGATGGGGAATTTTGGAAATATTTAAAACTGGAAATTTCCGTGGGAATTAAATTCCAGGAATTTTCAAAGTTGGAAACTTTCCATGGGAATTAATGAGAATTTATGGGAATTAACTGTATGTGTATAAAAGTGAAGTCTGGCCCATCACACAGATTAAAGAACCAGATTTAATGGAGGCACATTTGAGTATCTGTGCTATCACATGACACAGCAACACACTGCTTATTGTTGACTTACTGCACACACACACGTGCACAGATGATTTCTAGGACCGTGGGCTACTGAGGACACATGTTGAGACCAAAGCACCAAACTAGTGAAGTAGGCCTGGACCCAGTACCCAAGGTGTTCAAGGTATACGGCCAGAATAAAAAGTCAAGGGTTCACTGACATGTTCTGTCGTACTGTTCCTAAGGTATGAGCTGTTTTTATGTCTCACCTCCGACTTCCTTTAGTTTGATTTATAAAAGAGTTCAATCATTTATTTACTTATTTAACTTAGAACACATTTACTAATGTTACAAATATATGTTGTTTAAAGATAAAAGACTGCGTTCAATGGAAAAGTTGTTTATTTTAAACCCAGACGTTTCAAAAAAACTGTTATAATCGCAATACTGTGACACAGTGATAGTCTGTCCAACCCTTAAACACCTATAATATCAGACAGTCTGTCTGGACTGACTTTGGCATTTGAGCTGTAAAAGTGTCGTACAAACTGCTGTGAGTTTCTGCTTTTGTGACAGTTTTTTTGCTTTACTGTGTGATATAAGAGCTTTAAAGGGTGAAACAGCAGGAAAAAACAAAAAAACAGAACTGACTTTTTTTGAGGTTTTTACTCAGTAAGTCAATAACAATGTGCCTGGATCAGAAAATCTGAACATAGAACATAACCTTTTGCATGGATGTCTGTTTATGACACAACAACATGCTAATATCTGACACAGTTAGTTTAAATTACCAACAATTTACTAGTCATTAACATAAATTCCCATAATTTCCCATAATTCCCACGGAAATTTTCAGTTTTCAATATTTCCAAAATTCCCCAGCTGAAATTCCTACAGGAAGTTTCCAGGAATTTACCAGGAATTTTCCACCCCTTTGCAACCCTACCGTCAGTTGACGGACAGGTGACTGTCAGGTGACTGACAGGTGACTGTCAGGTGACTGACAGGTAATTATCAGGTGACTGACAGGTGACTGACAGGTGACTGACAGGTGTGTCAATGGCGTGTTTCAGTGTCCGTGCCTTGGGCACAGCAGCGGTCGACATGTGTCAGGTGGCGACAGGTGGAGCTGATGCCTACTATCACATCGGGATGCACTGCTGGGACATTGCTGCATCTGCCATCATCGTCCAGGAGGCTGGGGGCATTGTCATGGATACAGATGGTCTGTAAATGTCATGTGATATCTCCTGTGACCTGTGTGCTTGTAGCAGTGTGAGCCTCTCTGATTGGTCGGTGTGTGTCCTCAGGCTCAGAGTTCGATATGATGTCCAGGAGAGTGATCGCTGCCAGCTCCCCAGCTGTGGCAAGAGGCATTGCACAGGTGATCCAGGCATTTCCCTGTCGCCGTGACGATGAGGATCCCAGCAGGTGTATCTGTGGTGTGAACCGTGTCTAGGTCTGCCGACAGAAAGTGCGATGAGATTTAGACACAAATAAAATATGAGAACTGTGACATCATCAAGTCTCTTTTTCTTCCATTGGTCACCACAGAAACAACTTAAATAAACCAATCTGCATGAAACATTTAGCATCAGGTCAGATACCCACACATGCTCTTTCACTTTCAATTGATGTGAAATATTTGAACACATTCAGTTTCTACTTTCAAGTGATTGGCATGTAAACACTAGTCTGCAAATCTTCAACATTAGCCACACACACACAGATGACAGATTACCTGTAGTGTGTTTGGACGGGGTCACCAGCAGAGGGCGCTCTACTGTGGCTCTGCATTCGGAGAAGAAGAAACCCGGATGTGGACGAAGCCGCTGACCTGCAGCAGCCGAGGAGCTTCAGACCGAGCTCAGGTGAACTTCAGCAGGTGATACTGACGTTGCGCGTTATTGTGTTTCCGCACCGTCGACCTGTTTGTTCGCGCCTTCGACTCAAATTCACTCGCGAACTGCTAAATGCTAACTGAGAGTTACTCTGACATCCGGTACCAGACTACGTCCACAAATCTGCTGTTTTAAAGCTCTTTCCTTTTAAAGACAAACACCGGCGCACGGCTCCGTGAGCTGCCATCAGTCACACCCAGTGTGTGTTAATACGGCTTATTATCAAGCTGTCAGCTACTGTTCAACATTGATTAGTAAACCAAGTGACGATATTAAGCTGTTGACAGGGCTCAGCTGCGCCCCCCAGCGGCTGCAGTCTGTCGCCGCGTCGTTTCCGTAGTTTAATATTTGACTCAGATTTATTCAAATGTTCAAAAAACAGACACGTCAGTGACAACGCTGACTTTATAAGATATACACGTGTTTCCATAACACATTTCACACCTTTCTCTCTCTCTCTCTCTGCATTTGTGTGTGTGTGTGTGTGTGTGTTCAGTCTCTCTTCAACTTCTCTCCTCGTTAGAAGCTGCTCCTCCAACATGTCCGACTCCTGGCAGAACGCCATGGACTACGCTGTTGCCATCGCACGTAAAGCTGGAGAGGTCAGTTAACGTGTGTGTGTGTGTGTGTGTGTGTGTGTGTGTGTGTGTGTGTCTCAGTGTGTCACTTACTCTGTATCAGCCATCTTTCAGATTAAAAGCGTGAAAATGGTTTAGGCAGCATAAGTGATGTATTGATCAGGTGTATTAATCTGTGTTTACCAGGTGGTACGTGAGGCTCTGCGTGATGACAGGAAGGTCATGACCAAGAGTTCATCAGTCGACTTAGTGACACAAACTGACCAAAAGGTTGAGCAGCTCATCATCCAATCAGTGAAGGAGAAATTCCCCACACACAGGTAGGAAGCTCCACCCCCAAAGTCAAACAGTTTCGTTGTCCATCCACTAAGGAGGCCTCTCCCCCCAGAGGGAGGACGACCTAAACTGACACACAGCAATTCACACATCGTCGTGGAGATGTTGACAAGCAGCTGTGGGTGGGGCCACCAAAAAAAGAAAAAATGTTTTCCTGTTTCACACATTTGAAACCAACTTCCTGTTGTATCAGGTTCATAGGGGAGGAGTCAGTGGCTGCAGGTGAAGCCTGTGACCTCACAGACAGTCCCACCTGGATCATTGACCCCATTGACGGGACCACCAACTTTGTTCACACGTAGGTGTTTAACATCATGAACAACAGCTTCTATCATACACTCTGACATCATCATGTTTTGATGTTAGTCGTAGACACAGAGCCTCTGTCCAATAATCTCACGTTAATGATGTCACATTATGATGACATCACAGTGACCTTTAATCTCTGTGTTAACAACATTAATGTTTTTAACAGATTTCCTTTTGTTGCTGTTTCGATTGGATTTTTTGTCAACAAACAGGTCAGAGCTCACTCCTTGTCCCCACTTTCATCCTGCTGACCTTTGACCTGCGATATTACACTATGTCTCTGCGCTCCTACAGAGTGAGTTTGGTGTGGTCTACAGCTGTCTGGAGGACAAGATGTTCACAGCCAGGCGTGGTCAGGGAGCATTCTGTAACGGCGAGCCGCTGAAGGTTTCTGATCAGGAAGGTTTGTTATTGATCACATGGCAGGAAGTATTACCTGATGACTGCAGCAACAGGTGCAGGTGTGCTCACACCTGTTCCTCTAGAAACATGAGGAACTATGGCTGAAGGACAAACTCTGTCCTGTGTGTGTCCGTCAGACATCAAACAGTCCATCATCGCCACCGAGTTTGGATCCAGCAGAGACACCGAAGCTGTCGACAAGATCTTCTCCAGCCTGAGGAACATCCTCTGCATCCCAGTGCATGGGTACTGTTCACACTGAACCACCTTCACACTGGTCACATTGGTGCAACAGTAATCGATTGCTGTGTTTGCAGTGTGCGCAGCGCAGGAAGTGCAGCCATCAACATGTGTTTGGTTGCGTCCGGCTGCGTTGAAGCGTATTATGAGGTGGGGATTCACGTGTGGGATGTTGCTGCCGGTTCACTGATCGTTTTGGAGGCTGGAGGAGTTCTGATGGACGTGGAAGGTAACAATGTTGAAGAAGCAGCTCAGTGATCCCTCTGACCCTTGACCCTAGAGCTAACTGTCTCTGTGTGCAGGAGGAGCCGTGGACTTGATGTCGCGGAGGATTGTCGCTGCCAACAACAGAACCATCGCTGCAAGAATTGTCAAAGAGATTGATGCCTTCAGTCCAGCCAGAGACGACGCCCCACCCCCAAAACAGTAAACAAAATCCTGTTCCCTCACCACCCCTCCATTATCTACCCCTAACTATCCCTTCCTGTCCCTAAACATCACAATAACAGATTGTTGGTGGGAAGATGTTTAATTTAAGTTTCTGATAAATAAAGTTTGTCAAAAACATTTAATCAGCTTCTGCCTCCTGAATCATAACACCCTCACATCTTGACCTTTGACCTCTTTTAATTGTAGGTGTTTTAATGACCTCGCCTGGTTGTGTCAGAATTGGTTCCACACACAGATATTTACACACCACCTGAACTCACCTATTACCTAATTTTTCATATGACCTGTTTTGGTCACAATGGAAACAGCAGAGGCTGAAACATCAAGATTAAACATTATTTGTTTATTATATTTATTCAAACGATTAAAGTGCAGGAAGAACTAAAACAGTCAAGACTGGATTAGCATGTGCAAACTGGTGCTAACTGGTTCGCACACTGAAATCAGTGTCTGGCCTAGAACGTTGGAACATTAACATTGTTAGCACTGTTTGTTCATCAGCTCACTGCTGAGCAACAGTTTCTTTGGTCCCTTTTATGTTTCCTTGCTGAGCCAATCTGAAGCCACCTGGTGATGCAGATTGATGATGTCATTAATTATGTCACTGAAGATTTAAAGGTATGGTGTCAGAGGTAAATTTGGTCTCCAAATGTCTGTCTAAAATAAAATCAGTGGTTACTGTGGTGACAAAGCACTGTCATTTGGTTGGCTGCTGTGTCAGGAGTGGGTGGAGTCAGTCTGTCAGCAGCAGGTGAGGGGGCAGAGCACCAGCAGCCATAGCAGGGGTCAGAGGGCAGAGGTCGTTGTTGAGTTTGAGTGGAGAGCGTCGCTGCTTTCTGAGAGGAACTCTATTGGTCAGAGTCTGGAGAAACAGACAGAATTCTGTGCTATGATTGGCTGAAAGAAGGCGGCGTAATATTACCTGACAACAGCTGCTGGCTCTCAACCAATTATCGTAGCTATAACGTAGCTTGAGGATCATTAATAACATAGTACGTGTTTCTGTGACGAGGGTTAGGGTTAGAACCTAAAAGCTCATCAGTCAGGGTTAAAGATCCAACATCTACAATCTCTTAAAGAGTTCATGACTCAGACCAGAAGACAGTCACCTGCTTCGGTGTGACTGTGTCTCCTTAAAGAGAACATGGAGATTCTACTGAGCAGGCAGGAACCGGTGATGACATCAGGTGACTCACTATTATAGTGGTTGTTCCCATGTTACAATGATTGTGTTCTCTTATGTGTCAGGTAAGAGGAGGGCTGACATGCAGCTGGTGTTGTTGTCAAGGTCCACACCTCTCACAAGAGGAAACGCCCTCCTCACTGTGGCCTTTTCAAAGTAATTAACCCTTAAATAACATTAAACACACAAACTGCTGATCATGTCTTTTACTCTGAAACTCCAAGGACCTTAAGGAGATGTGAGGTGATTCACAGATAAAACAATAATGATGATGACTCACCAGGCGGAGTCTGTGGGCATACAGTGGCTCTGATTCGTCAGGTTTCCTGGTTGGCACAGCAACATGCCAACGCTTAAGTTCCGCTATCATCTCTGCTGGATTAAAGAGCACTGCTGGATCGGCACGGCAGCGGTTGATGAGCTCCACCAAACGCTCCTTATAGTGCAACCTGCCAGACAGAGGTTAGAGGCACAGTGAGACTGGGCTCAGACTGGGAGCTGCTATTGGGAGCACTGGTCTTACTGGCAGTATCCTCTGTTTTCAGGAAGGGTGGGGCGACCACATGGCTCCTCACGCCTGCTGCCATCGTCCTTCAGCTCCAAAACCAAACACACCCCTGAAAAAAAACAGAAAATAGTTGTCATCATCCTAACCAACCTTTCAACATCCCATAATCCTCTGGGACATCAGATGGGGAGGCTCACCTGTCACACTGGTATCAGGTGAGCTGCCATTAGCTGGTTCCAACCAAGGAGACACTCTGTAATACTGAGACAGGAACACCTGATTAACACTGCCCACCTGAGCTCCTCAGGCTGCAGTGTCTCAGGTCTGTCTCACCTGGAGCAGTAGGTGGAGGCGGGTCACACTCCAGTCCCGTAGGTGATACAAGCAGTCTCTAGGGTGGTGGGCGTGAAGACCTTTGGTTCCACAGTCAGCAGATAAGCCACAGGCCTGAGAATGTTAGAACACCTGAGACACATGAGCTCATGGAAGCAGCTTCAAAACAAGCTCAGCGTTGCCTGTTCTACAGAACCGATCCATACTGTTCCAAATTTAACCTTCATAAGAACAAAGGACACAGGAGAACCCAGCATAGTAGAGCCTGACAGTAGAATCTGACACAGTAGAACTTGACAGTAGATCCCGACACAGTAGAACCTGACACAGTAGAACTTGACAGTAGAACTTGACAGTAGAACCTGACACAGTAGAACTTGACAGTAGAACCTGACACAGTAGAACTTGACAGTAGATCCCGACACAGTTGAACCTGACACAGTAGAACTTGACAGTAGAACCTGACAATAGAACCTGACACAGTCGAACCCGACAGTAGAACCTGACACAGTAGAACCTGACAGTAGAACTTGACAGTAGAACCTGACACAGTAGAACTTGACAGTAGAACCTGACACAGCAGAACTTGACAGTAGATCCCGACACAGTTGAACCCGACACAGTAGAACTTGACAGTAGAACCTGACAAAGTAGAACCTGACACAGTCGAACCCGACAGTAGAACCTGACACAGTAGAACCTGGCACAGTAGAACCCAACAGTAGAACCTGACACAGTAGAACCCAACAGTAGAACCTGACAGTAGACTCACAGATCCCAGGGTGAAGGTCTGGCTGCAGCCTCCACAGAACTGATGCTGACACTGGCTGCAGGTGAAGTGAAGGCAGCCTCCTTTGGACAGACTGAAGAGCAACTGACAGTTCGGACACTCTGGGGACACACAAACACATCACAGTGTGACAACAGAACCACAGTAGAACCACAATAGAGACGACTCACTCAGTAGAGCACTATATCACAAACTCCTTTCCGCTGCAGGAGCTCCAAGACCTGACACCTGGTACTACTAAGGACTACCTGGTCCTGATCCTGGTCCTGAACATTAATGGTATTGATCAGGTGTTTGTACCGATGCTGTTGTAGCTGAGGAGAGAGGGTGGGTGTTGGTCCGGCTGGTTCTGCTGCTGCCACAGTCTGAACTGCTCACAGGACCGACCCTGGTGCTGAGGAGACCACTGCAGGACAGAGACCCAGGACAGATCTGATCTGAGAGCAGGCCATGCGTGCGTGTGTGTGTGTATATGTGTGTGTGTGCGTATCTTACAGGTGACCTGCACTGAGAGCAGGTACTCTTCTTACAGCTGGGACAGTCCATCCTCAACCGGTCAGCCTCATGAAGCATGCCAAACGAACACTGACACACACACACACACACACACACACACACACACAATGTGAGCGCCCTCATGTAGTTGACGAAATGTGCGAACATCAGTGAGAACACATTTAGTTTTCATGTAATCTCATACAGTGAAGAAGACTGTGCTGTCACAAACAACACATGAATGAATCAATTGTGTGCTGATCAATCAGTAATAGCCTGTGACTAATTCAGGACTGATGATATCATGACTCCTTCAACCTGCAGGTGGCAGCATCAGCTGCTCGGGGACAGAGGAAATTTCCTCCTCCTCACTCCATGATTCATGAACCAGCGACCAACAGAGTTGTTTACATGCAGCAGCGTTCATCGGCTGCTTTACATTGACCATATATGGCTGAAAGTGGGTCTGTGGGGGCGGGACATGAGCTGGACCCACGTGCACACGTTTGTGAGTTGAATGACTTCCTGCAGGCATGGGCACAGACACCTGCAGACCAGGTCTGTGTTGGACCTCAGGGTCTTACATGAGCACACCAGCAGAAGTTTGGCATCTCCTGAAGAGCTCTGTCTCTGAGCTTCCTCTGGAAGAGCTCGTGGAGCTGAGGAGGCAGGAAGTGACGGATCTACAAGAAAACAGACTGAGTCAGGATCTTCATGTTTGTCATGTGTCATGTGACTAGATCTCCAGGTGAGCCCTCACCTGAGTGTCCAGCAGGTTGAAGTAGTCCATGGACTCCTCCATCCCCCCCTGGCCTCTGACCTCAGGTCTCCCACACTGAGGACAAACCAGCTGATCCACACTTCTCTCTTTAATGGCCGCAGAGAAAAACGTCTTAAAGCATGTCTGACACAGGAAGCAAGAGCAGTGAGTCATGGTGATAATCTGCAGGACAGACAGGTAGAGAAGAAGAGA
This sequence comes from Caranx ignobilis, assembly GCA_021432705.1. NCBI lineage: Eukaryota > Metazoa > Chordata > Actinopteri > Carangiformes > Carangidae > Caranx > Caranx ignobilis. The sequence goes on along the minus strand of MU270005.1, from coordinate 64,680 downwards.
GACATCAGGACTGAACTTTGGTCTTTATGAGAACGAGTGGTCTCCACAAGGTCACAAGGTCACACACATACTCTCTCTCACACACACACACACACTCAGGTGACTCACCTTGCTGAAGGTCACCTGGTCCTGACAGATGGGGCAGCTGTGAGTCAGGAACCTGAGGGCAGACGAGAGATCTTTGTTGAGCCGGACTGCTTCCATGACATCACTGGGGCTGAAGCTCCGCCCCTCCATCCTCATCAGAGACAGGAATATGGCAGCCTGGTCCGGAGAGAGGCGGGACACCATCTGAGGGGCAGAGGAAAACTGAAACCACCTGAGACCATTGGATTGAGACCTACAGAGTTTCTGCTCACCTTCATGAGATCTGTTTCACTCCAGAGGCTCCGTGGATCCAGATCCTCCCGTGGACCAAGTGCTGGTCCGGGGCCTGTTCTGCATCTGTCTTGGACTGTCTCTGATTGGACAATCCATGAAGGTGAGTCATGCCTCAGGTCTCGACTGGTCTCTTCATCCAGTCTCAGAGTCCCCATCGACCTGCTGAGGGGCTCTGCAAGACCTGCAAAGACCAGGACCACAGGTCTGGACTGAACAGGGTCTCAGGTCACCTTTATCTTTTCAGTCCTACAATATTGTTCAGTTGTTACTGAGGTAAAATACCATGGAAACTGGTGCTGAGCCTACCTGCTCTGGGTCGTCAACACTCACTGACCTGGGAAGGAGGAGCTTAGGAAGGGATTGTTGTGACTGGAGGAGGATGAAGGAGAAGGGGCACTGAAGTCGATCCCCAGCAGCTCCTCTGTGTATGACCTCCTCACCCTCACCTCCCCGCTCTGCTCCCATTGGCTGCCTACATCACAGGGAGAGGGGCTTTATTGATCAAACAGAGGGGTATTCCAGAAAGGAGGTTGAACAAACTCTGAGTTTTCAGGTGCAGAACAGCTGATCTAAGCATGAGGTGGTGGTCCACCTCCACCTCCACCTCCACCAGGAGCTGGTCCTGAGTCAGGTCGCTGGGTGACCAGAGGCGGAGGGTGTCAGTCACCCCCAGGACCCAACATTAGAGGTAGACACACACTGTCTATCTACAGGCAGGACTAGAAGTTATTTCATGTTTCCTCAATGTGGCCGAAAATTAGAAACACAGACTTTGAACCTGAGTTGTTGGAAAAAATAAAGGCTGCTGATGTTACTGATAGTTACTTTAGCTTCTGTAGGAAATAAAGAAAACCAAATGAAATGTGAGTTATTTCTCTTTTTCTGACCACTTAAACCGACTCAGAGTTTAAGTTACCTCTCATTCTGGAACAGAAAACTTCCTCCATCTCAGGCCTCACTTTGAGTTTTCACATAACCTGCTTTCTGGAACACCCCTCTGACACGCTACAGTCAGCACACTTCAATCACAGACCATCAGGAACTGTACCTTTCTGTCCAGGGAGGTCAGAAGTGAAGGTGATGGAGGAGGAGGAGGAGGAGGAGGGGCGGGGGTGATGAAGGCTGTAAGAGGAGGAATCAGAGACATAAACAGGTCAGACACAATCAGTTGTCGATTATTGTCAATAATCATGTCCACATCACTGATACAGGTGTTTACCTCTTTGACCCTCCACCTATCACCACCTGTGAGGCCTGTACACCAACAGGGGGCGGGGTTTGTGCAGGACACCTGGCGTAAAGTGGTGTATTCACCTGGAAGGCCTGCCTCATCTCTGACATGAGCAGTGATAGGTTGGACATGCCCTGGCAGGAAATGACATCATCAACATAACCAACAAAGTAAACAACAGCATGACCTGGGAGCTGAGCACAAACCCTGGTTAGTGGATTCAGCCAACTCTTGGCTGCAGGAAGCCAGAGGCACATGTGTTACCATGGAGATGATCTATTTTTTGCAGCTAGCATTTTCCCGGTCAGGCTAACAGCTGTTGTACTGGTTCAGTCAGCTGTCTGTCTGTCTGATATTGTGACGTCCAAGCCTTTTATTGAACTACATGAGCAGCAGCCTTCAATGGTTTCTCCTCCTCAGATGTGGGACAGAGGAACCAGGACATGAGCAGCCTTCACATATTCTTATGTTTGACATTGCTGTCCAGTCGTGCTTGTTCTGTATGAATATCAGTTAATTACATTAAAGTTATGGTTAGTAATCATGTTCAGAAACACTTTTTGTTATACTGGGTGAAATGGTCCTTCTATCCTGAGAGTAGTCAACACATGATGTGTTCAGAAAAAGGAACAAAAACAACCAGAGCTCTGTGGCAGCTGCAGGACTGACAAAACTCTGACCAATCCATGCTTTATGCCCCGAAAAGCAAAAACCAATCAGATGCCTTCATGTCTAGTTCTATCTACACACACTCCAGTCTGGTGGGTGGCAATGTAGCTCTGGCAATGCGCATTGAGTGTCTTCACCTACGTCCGCGGGAAGGTGGAGGCGTGGCTTCAGAGAGAAGTCTGAGGAAAGGGGCCGGGACTTTTGACTTGTGTCTTTTCAAAATGTGGCCTGATAGAACAGTTTTTCAAGGATGTTCAACCCTACCTTTAACACAAGTGAACAAACCTTAATTCTGAAGAAACATCAAGTGACTCAGTGAATTATAATGATGATGTTTCAGTTTGGTTTCATCACCTCCTCAGAACCCTCCATGAGCTCACCCAGACCTCTTTGTTCATCACTGATCCACATCATGGTCCATTTCAGAAAGCCGTGGACACACTCTTTTCTGAATCACTTGGACCTGGTTTGATGTAATGATGTCCGTCATCCTGGATTAACCTTGATCACTTTTTCAGTAATCCTGGATTTCTTAACCCCGTTTTTGTGCAACAGCCCCCGGGTCACCAGGTGACTCACAGCTCCATCTGAAAACACATTCATTTAACAAACATATGACTCTTTGTGCTGACAGGTGTGGTGGTATAACCCGTGCAGGGACGGAGGAAACTTCCTCCTCCTCACTCCATGATTCATGAACCAGCAACCAACAGGGTGGTTCACATGTAGCAGCGTTCATCAGCTGCTTTGCATTGATCATACATGGCTGAAGGTGGGGGGGGCAGTTTGTGGGGTCAGGACATGAGCTGGACCTACATGTACACGTTTCTGAGCTGAATGACTTCCTGCAGGCATGGGCACAGACACCTGCAGTCCTGGGGTTAGGGTTATGGTTAGTGGGCGTATGAGGAACTCCCAGGAGTTCTGCACTTGAGTTTCTCATGAAGTATGACATGCCCCCGCCACAACGAACTTTGTTCTTGTTCTTGCCACCTCAAGAAAACAAACAAATTTCTTTCTTCTTGTGGAGTATGAACAGGCCTTAAGACCAACTTTTTAGTCCTAGGAATCTTTGTGAATGCGGGCCCAGGTCTGGGAACCCCAGAGGAGCTCTGGACAACTTGTGTCTGCTACGTGGACAGGTCTAACCAACCAACTAACCATCCTTACCAGTCCAGTCTGGACTTACATGGGTCCAGTTTCTCAGTCCATCCAGACTGATGTTGCCTGAGGCATCCACACAGGGACAGTAGGGGTTGATCACCATGGAGGTAGACGGACAGACATAGCAACGTGGCCGGGACACTGGGTGGGTCTCATGGAGCCAGATGCATACTGGGATATTGTACTCAGTCCCTGTGGAGACACACGGCAGAGTGAACACATCTAAACCAGACTAGTCCACACAGATCAGACCTCAATACGAAACAGGATCTCAGGTCACCGAGGTAACTTCTGACCAGATCTGATCAAGTCCACCTGCTGCTCTCACCTTCATAGTGAACTGGGACTGTCCCGGCCAGGTAGACCAGCTTCTTCTTCTCTTTGTTTGGAAAACCTGTGAAAATGTACAAGTGATTAATTAGTTGATTAGTAATCATCATCAATCATCAGAGAAGTGATTGATTCCTTATGATAAAATCAAATCCAGACTATAGAAGATTCATCACAGGAAACACCTGATACGCAACCCCCTGAATCAACATGCTTTTATTGTGAAACACTACAGGAAGTGAGAGACTGAGTTTCTTACAGTAAAAATCCACGTAGAGACGAAGATCGGAGAAAAGTGACCGAACCCTGCGGAGGTCGGCGAGCGTCTCTGCGGGGTGTCGGTACTGACACTGGGGGAGAAGGAGTCACATGAGTTCATGTTGTTGTTAGTTTGAAGCTAACTGTTAGCTAACTGTAAGTGAATCCTAACTTTGCAGGTTAGCCACTTAGAAGCAGGTCGACTTGTTCTCTAACTAATAAAGTTTGATTTGAAGTGAAGGTGGAGATTAGAGTCCGCTCCTCACCTCCGTCAGAGTCCGCAGCTCCTCCTCCGTTCCGACCCGCGGCATCTCATCCACAAGTCAGGCCAGAAAGGCGCAGCATTCACGGGCGAACGGGCTAACAGCTGCCGTTTGGAGGTACTAATTTAAACACGACACACCCACGTCCGGTTCCAACTTTTCAAATTAAAAGACAAAGCTTTGACGTGTCATTATGTGAAGTGTTTTGTTTCTTTTATTAGTAATTACTCTTAATGTGATAACATGTGTTTTATGGTAAATATCAAACACAGTAATAATCACGTGATTCCTTATTGATGACTAAGGCAGCCGAGACTCAGTTGTTCCACCCTGAACTAGTCTACTGGCCAGTCATGAAGTCTGGATCAGGGTGGAGACAGAACCTTACAACTTTTATGATGTGTAATGAATGCAGCACGAGATTACACTGACACCATGTGACCTTCTGCAACAAATGACAGGGGAGCAGGACGTGACTGTGATTCTTTATTAGTCTTTGAACATAAATTCTGAAACAATCAACAAAAATAACAAGAATCAGCTGACGCCTTCCATATTTACATCATTTACCTCAAAACTCAAACTCCCATCAGCCCATGCACAGGAAGTCTGTTTGTCTCAGATGGGCATGGCCCTCCACTCCTTGCCCTCAGTTAGAGCTCGTGGCTGGTGGATGAACACACTGTATCGGACGCCCTGATTGGCCGCCGCCCTCACAAATCGGTTATTTGCTGTCATGGTAACGGCTCTCAGCGAGTCACCAGTGCCGAAGATGGTGAGTGAGCGCTGGTTGACCTTGGCGCTGGGCGTGAGGTGCAGCGTTCGCTCCGACGGCTGGTCATCCACCAGGTGGACGCGGGCCAGTAGCTGCTGAGCGCGCTCCTTCTCGCCTGGTCCCCCCAGTGTGTCCAGGATCAGCTGAAAGTCAGTGACAGCGGCACGGCAGGCGAACAGCTCTTTCCCCGCCATGAAAGCTTCCAGCTGTGGCAGCACCTGCAGGCGGCGCTCCTGTGCGGCCTGCTCCGTCAGCACGGGCTCCCTGAAGGTGAAATGACAGCGGCCATGACTCAGTGATGACACATAGGTGATGAGGGTGGTGATGTCAAGGTTCACCCGGCGACACTCCTCCACATGCACCTGCGCAGGAAACGCCAGGCTGGCCACCACTGTACCACGGTCCACCCGGGTCAGCCCAGAACCCTCTTCCTCCTCTTCCTCCTCCCCCCCGTGGTTATCTTCAGCTGCCTCCTCCTCCTCCTCTCCATCACTTCCTTCATCTGTCACCACAGCATTAACGGCGACAATGTCTCCGCGGACAGAAACGCCCATGTCCCTGAGGCAGTCAGCCATGGGGCTGGAGACCCCATTGTAGAAGGCGAAGACAATGTGGGGGTGTCGGTAGTGGACGGGTTGCTGGTGGCTGGCCTGCAGGAAGTCTTCTGCCTGTCTGATGATGCTCTTGTCTCCATACTGACCCCGCCCCTGCCAGATGTTGTGCAGAGCTTCTGCCTTCCTCCCCACTGCCTTCACCCAGGTGTGCCCCCCATTAGCCACCACATCTACTACCAGAGTCTGGCGGTGGCCAGAGGCATCCTGGTAGGTGAAGACATGCAGCAGAGCCACGATATCTTCCAGACTCTCCGCTGACTCCACTATGGCCGTCAGGTGAGTCAAGTTGGTGCTGTGCAGGTGAGACTCTTTGACCTGGAGCTCTCCGGCCTCCACCCGTCGCAGGAAGCGAAGTTCGGCTCGCAGTTTACCACAGAGCTTCTGGTGACCCTCCACACCTGGACACAGCTGTTCGGCCCGCTGCAGCAACACCTGAGCAGAGCTGATCCTCTGCTCCAGCACCACCTGCACGGACATGACTGCATCACACCTGAGGAGACACAGGTGGGAGGGGTGAATACATGGACACCTCTCTCAGATACACTGATCAAAACACAACCAGTTGTCTGTGTCATAATCACCATCAGATGACCGCTGGTCTGCACATGTGCAACAATGTCCACAGGTCTGAGAGCTCTCTCCCTGTGTGTGTGTGTGCGCACAAGATTAAAAACGGTGACCCATCTGAATATTGTGTGTAAAGCTCAGGAAATGTAAAACACACACTCAAAGTGAAGCCATCAGCTAGTTGACAGCTGGTTACACTGTAATTTAAAGCTAAAGTTAGAACGGAGCTAACATTAGCTAGCCGCAGCAGTGGCTACCCAGAAGTAGAAATGATACAGTCCACTTCGTCTCTGACGTGATAGTCAGAACATACAACTACAGGTCAGAGGCAGATCAAATGTTTCAACCCTGGTCCAACGCATTAAAAACAAAGCGGTGGTCTACTATAGTAAAACCCGAACAACACCTCTAAACACTACAGTACCCATGAACCTCCACCTTTTCTATTGGTCTGTTAGTGTCTGATGAAACTCTAACATTCACGTGTTCACTGTTAACAGACCGAACTCCTCGGACCCGAACCGAGGTCCATTTTTACAAATGGGATCACGTGACCACACCAACTTCAGCTGTTAGCTTATTTGTTCACATGCTAACTGTTGTCACTGTGAAATGTGGCCTAATTCAGCCACTGTGCAGTCTACAGTTACAGTGTCGTCATACACCATTTAGTTGCATAGAAATAATGACGCGTAAACTCACGGCAGCGGTGACGTGTCAACTTAAGTCCGCGATCTATTCCAGATACCTGCTAATACTAACTGACAGCGTCTGCCTCTGTGCCGCTGGCAGGAACAGGGGATCTTCCGGGAAAAAAATGAGAAACTTCCGGTAGAATTGAAGCGTCACTTCCTGTCAGCGAACTGCTGGATGGAGGTATGGGGAGATGTGACCTGTGGTGAGCGAGGTAACAGCTTCAGTTCTAGGTTGTCTTTCCTGTACCTTCTCCCTTCCGCGCGCCCTCATGGTTAAGACTGACGTCATGCACTACTGTTAGTGCTGCTGTCAGCGTTAATACAATGCGCATGAGGGGCGTGTCCTACGCCGACTCGCCCAATCCACGGTCAGATTGTTATAATACCGTCGTAACTCAGCGTTTATGTTTCGGATGTTGGATCCAGCCACCACTCAATGACGTGTCAGTCTGCACGCGGACATTGAATAAACCTGTAGCCAGGTCCTCCATAGACTACATGACCTCTAATCTCTGATTCACAGCAGCAGAAACAACAGAGACAGAGACACAGCTGTGATATACAAACTCTTCTTCTCTTCCTGAATCTTATTTCACTGGTTGAAACTCGTCAGTAAGGTTAAAGGTTAAAGGATCTGTGACCGTTAAACTTTCACCTTTACATTAAAGAGAAACGTCCAACTCCTTTTAACTGGTGTGATTCTGAAATGTCACAACCAGAGATTAAAACCATGCAGCAAAGCCTCAAAACATACATACACACACACACACACACACACACACACACACGTGTACCCTATCATCATCAACATCATCATCATCATCACTATCATCATCATTATCAATGACGGTGACAAAGTGAAAGAATAAAAACAAACTTCAGCAGATAATAAATACTTTTTATTGATCAATTGAACAGAAGTTGATTGACAGCATGCTGAACGGAGCTAAGGCACATGAAGCTGTGAGGTCAGAGGTCAGGTGGCTTCAGACTGGTTACCTGCTTCCTTTGACACATTGGTTTTAAAAACACACCTGAGCAGGTGATACACTGCATCATAAACATTAAAAACAAACAATGACTCAGTCCAATCAGGAGGCAGCTCACCTGGACAGAGATAACACTGCTGGTGGGTCACCTATCTGAGGGTCACCTGATATGAGGTCAGAGGCCAAAGCAGGAGGCGGAGTCAGAGGTCAGGACCTTTCATCAGCTCTTGGCCTGTTTCCTCCTCTGAACGAGTTTGGCCAACGTCTTATAACGAATCATACACTCCTCCTGAAAACACAACACACATCAATCACTCATAAACCTGTCAATCAACCAGTTCACAGACATCAATCACAACCTGTCAATCAATCAGTTCACAGGCTGAACATGCGTACAGTGACATGTCGTATAGTGACATGTCACTGTACGACACGTCACTGTATGACATGTCGTACAGTGACATGTCATACAGTGACATGTCACTGTACGACACAACGACACTGTTAACTTTCAGACAATCAGATATCACTCAGAAACTAACCGAGATTAATGTTGACAGGTTGTTCTTGCTGTTCATTGTACAGACACAGTATTATACACACACACACACACACACACACACACACATACATATCTCTCAGCTGGTCCAAACCCTCCACTGGTCTGGTCTAGATAGACAGGTGGACGTTAACCTGTCCTTTCTCACCTTGGTTTTCCCAGGAACCACCTTGGCGATGCGGTCCCAGCGTTCTGCTGTTCCACGGGGGAACTGTTGCAGAGCAAGTTCCAGCAGTTTCTGTTGGTTCTGAGTCCAGGCAGCAGTGTTCTCCTGAGGCTCCGCCTCCTCCTCCTCCTCCTCCTCCACCGCTGCTGCTGGGTCGAAATCTCTCTGCCGACGACCTCTGATCTTAGTCTCCTCCCCTTTTGCTGCTGCTGCAGAAGACTTCCTGTTCCTCCGGCGAACAGCCAGAGCCACTTCTTCCTCTTCTCCCACCTCTTCCTCGTCACAGGCCACACTGTCAGCAACAGGAAATGACTTCATTGGAACAGGAGTGCCCTTCAGGTCAGACAGCTTCACCAGACCTGATAAAGAACACCACAGTTAACTACAGCTGACAACAGGACCACTAGAACCAGCACAATCTGCAGAAGCAGACTCTACCTGGTGTGTAGCTCACGTTGTCCTTCACCTGTTTGACTTTGGCCGTCACCTGTTGGAGGAAACACAACGTGTTGGTTCGGCTTCTAAATGGAACACATCAGGACTGTTAGCCTAGCTTAGCACAAGCACTGGCTTCAGCTTCCTTTGAGAACCACCAGCTGATCACGAGTTCACCTGAAGTTCGGGCAGACACCTGAGGTTCAGACAGTGGTCAAGACAGTGTGGAAGAGACCTGACCTGGACTGGACTAGCCTGTCCCTTATAGGAGGCAACAAAAACCCCAAGTCATCATAACCTTCATCAAGACTTAATGATATGGGTTCTCTGGGTTCTAACGGTTCTGATGAGGGTTCTCTGGGCTGGACACTGGACACTATACAGAACATCACAGGTTCAAACTCACGTCGGACACCGAGCGTCCCAGCTCATGAGCAATCTTCTCCCACCGACCTGGAGCTCCTCCTGGGAATTTAACCATCAACCTGCTGAGGAGGCTGAGCTCATCCTCAGTCCAGTCAGCAGCCTGGGGACAGAGACAGATAGGTGTCCTCACACCTGGACGGACCACAGGACCCACAGAATATTGGAACACTGCTCAGGACACCACACCTTCTTCCTGCCTGATCCACGGTCCTGCAGCCAACTGTCCATCTGGTCTTCAATGTCCTCGATGGACGACGTCTGGTCGTAGCTCTGCTGCTTCAGGGTCTCACAAGACGGCTCGTAAACTGGAAACTCCACCTTTGGCTTCCTTAGCTTTGGCCTCTTCTCTCCTGAGAGAGAGACATAGGGGGAAAGAGAGAGAGTGAGATCTTCAAACTGGTCTGACTCTGGATCAGTTGGTGTGTTCAGGGACACAGTGTCTGTTCCTTTTAACACTGTCCCTGAACACACAGGGCTCCAGACTAACAGCACAGCGAACCCTGACTTAAAACTTACTTTTCTTTCACGATCCTCACACACAGACCTGTCACCTGACACCTGACAGACCTGACACCTGACACCTTACCTGACACACCTGACACACCTGACAGAGTCCAGACCGTTGGAGTGGCCACAGATTTACTGGTTGGACATGAACAAGTACTGTCTCAAACTTTAGGGGCAGTCTGGAGCCCTGACGCACCAACTGAAATGATCCATAATCATCTATCAGTATGAATCATTAGTAGAATCATTAGTCCAATCATTGATTGGATTGATTGTTTACTGGTCACAGTGTCCTGTTGAGCTTCTTCTCTCTGCTGCTGCTTCATCTGCTGGTAGTCCTCATAGTACTGCTTCACCTCCTGCAAAACAGAGACCAGGTCTGAGTCTGGACCAGGACTAGGACCAGGACCATGACTCAGTTCACACTAAGGGTGGAACAATTCATAAAATCCACAGTTCTGGATCAGTTGTTGTGTTGAATCCCAAACATCAGAATCAGATATAAAGAATGTTCCTCTGTCTGTTCTTCTGTCTGTTCCTGTCTGTCCCTCTGTGTCTGTTACTCTCTATATGTCCCTCTGTCTGTTGCTCTGTGTCTGTTCTTTTGTCTGTTCCTCTGTCTGTTCTTCTGTCTGTTCCTCTGTCTGTCCTTCTGTCTGTCATCTTCTACATGTTCATGTTCCTGCAGGTTCAAAGAGAAACTACATGCTACATGCTAACCTGCTACATTTTTAAACAGCTTTCCTTAAACAGCCTCAGTAAATGTGATGGTAAGGAAATGACTTGTAACTTGTTACAGGGAGAATGGAGGCTCTTTGTCCTCCACCTGGCATCTCTTGGCTGAATAACCAAACTTGCAACATCACTGCAGCATTTGGCCTCCGCCCCAGTGTCCCAGCTCTCGTCTCTGCACACCGCGACACAAACGCGAACCGTGCCGAATCTCTGGATCTGGACCTACTGAGGCTAGTTCTCATTTGACATCTACTGCTTGTAAATAATGATAATTTACCAACTCCCTTCAAGTCATGACCCGGCACGGTTCTTTCAGCGGTATGGTATGATGGTCTTTCACACATGTGCTATGTCACACCCCCCAAAACACACACATGATTGGGAAAAAAAGCTGGACGAGCCTCGTCTTTGCTCTCTGTGCTGCCGCTGCTGGTGGATAATTCTGGGCTCAGTTCCACAGCAGAACATGTCACGGCCGGACTCGTGATCAGGCCCATTAAACCCAACTCCAGTCGCGCTGATGCTGGGTGACTCGGGGAGTCTGATGAAAACTGCCTACCTTTCTGCAAAGGCCTCACAATGTTATTGTGTAGTGATTTTCAAAAAATGTTCATTAACATAAATTTTGACTTCTTCTGTAATGATTTGAACCATGAAAATATAGAAATTATGTTTGTGGGAAAAACTAAGCACCAGGTGAACAGGTGTGATTTTTGCATTTTATATCTGGACGGTGCATTTTTAGGAGTAGACAAAAGATATTTTAGGAGCATGATCTACCCTGCAAAAGTGACCTCTCTGCAACCTATGAACATTATAGCATGATCACAGGCAAAATGACAACCAGAAGAATTTCTGGCGAGTCCAAAAAAATGGCCAAACAGGACCTGAGGGTTAAAACCCAGCATGCAGGAGTTCTCTTTACCAAGAACTCCTTCTGTGGAGGCGCAGCTCATGGAACCTCAGTGTATGTTCTTCACTCTGAGGAGGAACCAACATATGAGACCAGGAGCAGCAGACTGCTGACTCTGAACCTCCTCTGACCCTAAACCTCCTCTGACTCTGAACCTCCTCTGCATCTGAACCTCCTCTGAGCCTCCTCTGCCTCTGAACCTCCTCTGCATCTGAACCTCCTCTGAGCCTCCTCTGCCTCTGAACCTCCTCTGACTCTGAACCTCCTCTGAGCCTCCTGAGACCGGGGAACCAATCAGGACAGATTTTTTGGGGGAGACACCAGGTGTGACCCCTCCTACCTGGATGGTGTGAGGCAGGTTTTTGATGGACAGGTAAAGCCAGATGCTGAGCTTCAGAGGGAGGATGTCCTGCCAGTGGGGTCGGTCCTGAACCCTGTAATAAACAAATAATAAACAAACAAACAAACAAACAGGAGCCCAGTAAAGATGATGTCAGAGGCGTACCTGTCGGTCTGGTCCTGGCCGAAACACCTGAGCTCCTCTGCAGGCCTAACACTCACCTTCTTCTTCTTCTCCTTTTTCTTTTTACTCAACAGCTCATCCTGAAAACAAGGAGGACTCACATCACATGACATGTTCTTCTCTGATAGGCTGTCGGTGCCAGCTCCGCTCTGATTGGCTGTCTCACCAGCTGTTTCTCCAAGTAGATGGACCAAATGACAGCGTAGTGTCCCACAGTGAGGATGAGGAAGAGCAGGAAGCCCAGCTCAGTGTTACTCATCTTCCTCACTCGTCTGTAGTAGAAGACCGGCTGCCGCCAATCAGGAAGCCCGTTCACCAGGATGTCATCGTACCTGTGCAGGTGACACACACACAGATAGTGATTGCTCATTCCAAAAAGCTAAAATCAGCAAACTCTGTGACTGGCTGAGAAGCGAACAGGTGAGACTCACTTGCGTCGTCTCTCCTCATCCTTCAGAACCTCATAAATGGCAACGAGCTGTGAACAAAATGAGTGATGATGAAAGATGATTGGTCAGCAGGTGTGTGGCTCTGATTGGTCAGCCGGTGTGCTGCTCACCTGTCTGAACTGGATCTCAGCGTCTGGGTTCTTGTTCTTGTCTGGGTGCAGGATGAGTGACAGGCGCCGGTACGCCTTCTTGATCTCAGCTGCTGAGGCGTCCTGAGGGACAGACACAGGTGTGACCACAGGTACAAGTGCATAAGTTACCTCATCCTCCACCTGTTTCCTGATGTTTTTCAAAGTAAAAAACTGAGCTGGTTGTCTTTATAGTGATGACATCACAACCAGATGATCAGTTGATTGAGTAAGAGAATAAGGAGCCTGTTTATCAATGAATCTATGAACCAGTGACATCTTTGTTAATAAAAGTCTGACCCTGTACCAGGATCGGGTCCAAACCAGAACCAGGGCCAGCCTGGGTCTAGGTCTCTGACCAAAGTTAGACTCTTTTCTGTTTTTTCAGTTGTTGCAATGACAGAAACTGGAGCGTCCTCCCATGACATCTCAGAGCTAGACGATCACAGATGACATCACAGATGAAACAATAGGCTCGTTCGAGATGAGCCTGGCCTGCACAGAATCGATCACCGGTGACCACTGTGCAATGCATGCCAGTTAGCAGTGTTGGGAAGATTACTTTAGAAAAGTAGTTGGTTACAATTACAAGTTACCCTGTTGAAAATTTAATAGTAGTGCAAATATTTCAATTACTTTCTCAAAGTAATGTAACTAATTGCATTTGATTACATTTTGATTACTTTTCTTAATTCTGAATGAATGCTCTCAACTGTTAACCATTTTGACATTTTAAGGATTCATTGGTACAAAGATTGTATTTCTATTTGTTGTTGCTAATTTCATCCGCGATCAAGAACGCACACGCAATTTCTTCAGCCATCCGAACGTGTTTTGCAAACTACAGGTAGCCTACAGATGGATCTAACAGGATGGAAATATGTCTGTGACTTCCTGTGTCTTCTTTGACGGCGGCTGGAAACTGTCCGACCTGACCGCATCTTTCTGTCACCGCCCCCTGCTGCTGCCGCCTGGGCTCGTCCACCTTCCAGGCGAGGCGCAGTTCATGTCGAACGAGCCTAATCATTCGTTCTGACCTGTGGTTACACGTCACACAGAAACAGCTGTTAGCATCAGCTAGCTGCACCGTAGTCTGCCTCAGACTCCCACATGAGCTCCGTATGTTAGCTAGCTCAGCCTTGCCGAATAGGCGCGTGGCGCCCGGCTAGCAGCTTTCGCAGTTACCATGGAGACAGTTAGCCGTTAGCGCAAACCTGATCCAGAGACAGGAACTGGTAGAAGGTCTGCGGGATCTCCTCCACCAGATCCAGCAGCTCCAAATCCGCTTCCCACGCGTCCAGAGGGAGGACCGCAGAGACCAGCAGGATCAGGGAGACCAGCAGAGACCCGCACGGACCTGCGTGGGCCCCCATCACCGTGAAACTGTTTCGGCGGCAGAACAGACTGGTTCGACCCACAGAAAGACACTTGGTCCGTGGACGAGATCAGAGACCAGGAAATCATGGGCAGCCACATCCGGGGCACACGAGACTGTCAAAATAAAAGTCTACTCTGTGACTCTGCAGACAACAGCGACACCTGCAGGAGGAGCAGGAAATTACTGCTGGGTCGAGACTAGTGTCTGAGACTGTGTGTGTGAGAGAGAGAGAGAGAGAGTTAGTATAACAACAGTCACTCACATCTGTCTCACCTGGAAACATCTGGAGAGTTCAGAGCAGCTGTTTGAGATGAAGGTGGTGACTGATGAACATTCACAGTGTTTCTGTTAATAAACATGTTATTGATGATGTAATAACACAAAACCATTCAAAATAGTGGCCATATCTACACATGGATCAGCCAGATAAAGGAATGGATTTTGAATTGAAACGCAGAAGGAGGATGAGGAGGAGGAGTGGTTTAGTGTGGACAAGAACTTGAATTGTAAGGTGGTAGAAAGAATGTCAACTGTGATTGACAACTTATTAGTATGCATAACAAGTGAAATCTATAAAGAAAACAAAAGTAAATATAATAATGAGTTGTATGTAAAAACTGACAGAAGAAATGTTTATTGTTACCTGTGGTGATTTAAATAATATGAATCTGTTAGATCCTAATAAGCACAAAATGATTGACATATGTGTCAACACAATGTACAGCTTGAACTTCTGAATCTGAAAACCAGCAGACTGAGCAGAATCACACCTTAATCAATGATACATTCACTAATAACACAGACAACAACAGAGTGAGTGAGACTAGGTCATTTAAGCCAGACTTTGAGCAAAGCGAGCCTGATGGAATACACCCCCCCCCCCATCATTTTATTTTCACATTTTGGAAAGAAAGTCTTCATTCATCAGTACATAACAGCTCAGTAGGCGGAAGACTTTTATTTTGTAGGTGTAACAAGCAGTACGAGATGATTCACCACAAACAAAAATAGATAGATTTTGTCTTGATTGACAGCTGTCTAAGCAGTCACACCTCAGCTCTCTCCGAGCCCCGCCTCCTTTCCCTACGGTACCCAGCAGTCTTGACTGACTGGACTACAAACATGGCTGACTTCAGGGAAGATCCTTGTTTTAATACTGGCCTCTGATCCTGATCCACATGGTCCTGATTGACACCAGGTCCAGCTCAGACAGTAACAGTAGTAACAGTAACTAGGTAGTTTTACCTGTTGTAGCTCCATCTTTTGTCTCCTTCACTTCCTGCAGACTGTGGACTATGATAAGGCCCCACCCCCCTCATGGCTTCCATAGAGGTCTGCCAGCTTCCTGAACTTTGGCCCCCACTCTCTCAGGAAGTCATAGTTCTGCTCGGACTCTAATGAGGTTAATGAGCAGAGTGATACTGCTGTTGACCTGCTACCTTCAAAGGCATAGGTCTGCAGAGAGTCATAGGAGGGTGCTGTCAGATCCAGGTCTGCCTCCGCCAGCCTGTCTCTGATGAACTCCTGGAACAGCTGGTTTCGGCCCATGTTGGACTCTGGTGTTGGGGGAAGCCTGGATCGGTAGAACTCAGGGTCTTTAGGTGTCAGGTGTCTCAGAGCGAACATGTCAAATGCCTCAGTGTCCTCCTCACCTCCACCTTCATCATCGTAATGGACTATGTTCTCTCGAATCTCTTGCTCATCGTCTATCATGAGAGATTTCCTCCTCCTGTGTCTGATGGCCATTGTTACAATGACAACACCTGAGGAGAAAGGAGGGTGAGACAGTTTCTGAGTGACAGAAGTTGCTTGTCAATGTGCAGGTGTCAGAGAAAACATCAGTTATGGCCTGTGAGGCCACAGTGCCTTTGACCTTTGATCTTTGATGTGGGACATGGCGGTTGGGGATGGGATTAAAGGTTAAATTTGTTGCTTGCAGGATGGTCCCTGGTTGCTAGGGGATACTAGGTGGCTGCTGTCATGATGGTCTCTGGTCATACCCAGCAGTGTGAGGATGCAAGTGAGGATGGTAGCAGCAACAGCATTCAGGCTGACCACCAGCAGTGGTGATGTCTGCTGGCCGCAGGATCGCCGGCGTCCATGGAGATCACAGTCGCAGACAGTGATGGACAATGTGTTGGTGCTGCTGAGCGACGGACTGCCATTGTCTGCGATCACCACCGTCAGAAAGTAAAGCCACTGATCCTGCTGCAGGAAACCACCACGTCGATTCAGGACAGACACTGTGTTGTCTGGGGACAGAAACAACTGAGTGATGTCAGCAGGTAGACAAGCTGAGAGGATAAGTTCAAGATGTTTGTCCACTTTTCATGTTACTATTGTAGTGTCTGAACCCCTTCTCCACTTATATGTCTTGTATTTCCTTTTTTTTTTCAGAGGTCATCAACCATATACATTTTGACGTCTCTCTGTGTAAGGAATGTGCTAAGAAATGGTATATAAGGAGTGTGTTGGAGCTGAATGAGAGGGGCATCCTACGATTGGCACCAGAGACTCCCTCAGATTCGGCCAGAGGTTTTGACATTGTCTTTTCCCGCAATAAAGTCTTTTTTATCGGTGAGAGAAGACATGTCAGCGGTGATCATTTTTTCCATCAACACATCAATACACTACACTATAAATACCAAAAACTATCACGTTTTCCGACAACTCCTCACTGTCCTTGCTACATAACCTACTTGGTGACAACCATGAACATGGTCCCAGTCTGAATGAGATCAGGGTCCTGGACTAGATGAGTTTTCTGACTGGTGTAAAGACTCATTCTTGAACATTAATGTGGTAAAAACTGAGAGAGATGATGTCGGGGGTGGTCAGTGACCATACAGTGGAATGCTATTCCTGATGCTGTGGTACAGCTAGAAGGTGGATTATATGTGGGTCACATGTGAGGTAAACCTTTTAAGATGGACTGTACCTTTGTTGTCTATAATGGTGAAGTTGAGGTTCCCAGCAGCCTCGGTGGCCAGTGAAAACAGAAAGTGATGGCCGTTGTCTGGCTCATCGCGGTCCACGGCGCTAAGAGTCTCAATGATCTGAAGGTCAAAGGTCAAATACAATATGAAGTATTGAACTTTAACTTCAGGGGTTTTTCATGTTTCATTCTGTGAATTACACATCCTGGTCATCCCAGTGACCCCAGGTTGACCTTGGTCTTGTGATTAGACAAACTGACCCTGATTTATCTCAGTCATGATATTGAGGTCAAAGGTCACAAATGGCGGACCATACTGTCCAAATGTTAACCCTCCACCACAATAGCTGGCTGTGTCTGGTTGCCTGCTTTTGTGACTGCAATTACCTATCAGCCTCTTGTGTCTACTCCAGTGTGGATCACCTGCTTGTTCAGTCCCTTCCACCAGTTCACCAGTGAAAGAGTTACATTTCTGGAGCTCCGCCTCCACCAGCAGGACTGACGTCATGACAACATCTGTCTGAACATCAACAAGAACATCTGCACTTCCTCAACCAGTGAATTGATGGCACGTGAACATGTGACCACAGGGCGGTGCTGGTGCAGCAGGTTGTGACTGTGACTCCTGCTCATGTCCTCACGTTGAGTTTGTCTCAGTCACCCACAGTCACAGACAATCACAGACAGAGTTACTAACAGAATCACAGACAGTCACACTCAGAGTCACAGACAGTCAGGAGTGACAGACACATCTACCTGTCCAGGTTTGCTATTTTCACAGACCAGCAGCTGATACTCCATGGCAAAGGTTGGAGCATTGTCGTTAACGTCCATCACAGAGACCAGAACCACAGCTTTCCCCACCTGAGAAGGATCCACTGACACACCAACACATCTTTCAGGCACATCTGGTCTTCAAAGGAAGTGGTCACAGTAAAATCAGCTGACACATGAAGCCAGACTCACAGCTCTTGGTGGCGAGGACAGTGATGTTGTGCAAGGCACTGATCTCTCGGTCCAGAGGTTGGTTTGTTCTGATCAGACCAGAACTGCTGTCAATGGTAAAGAAATGCTGCTGGTCTGAATGCAGGTCTATAGAGAACCTGCAGTACAGGCAGAGTCACAGGCAGTTATACAGATACAGTCATAGACAAGGAGAGGCAGAGTTACAGACATGTTTACCTGACAGGACTCCTGGTTTTGTCAGGGTCATAAGCTGAGACTGACCCAACATCAGTACCGACTGCTGCTGCCTCTGATATCTCCATGTGACTGATGACAGAGGAGAAGACTGGAGCCTCATTCACATCTTCCACAAGCAGAAGAACCGTTGCTACATCAATGAAGGGACCCACAGACAGGAAACGTGTGTCGATGTAACGATTGGACGCCTCCACGCGTAGAGTGAAGCTGGATTTGGTCTCAAAGTCCAGAGCCTGGATGGAGGAGAAGGAAACTGGTTTAAAGACTGTGGTCCTGACTCAGTCCATGATGATGTTCTTGTCTCAGGGTCAGACACAAACAGAGTAATGAAGCCTTGTTTACAAAAAACATACTGACACTTCCTTATGTCACTCATTAGGCTCGCACGCACGATATCACCATCTCTCTTCTGACGGCCATGTTGTGATGACGAATATAGTCCCATCGTTGTGTGGGCATGATATGCACATCAGTGCTTGTATAGTCGGTTCAGGGCCAGGGGTTGAGTGTCACAGCACCATGGTTTGTGTGTAGTGGGTGCATGTGTGTGTATACAGGCGTTGTGCTGCGCGATCGATAGACGGAGACTGCGTCACTCAGTTCAATAGAAAAAACTTTCGAACTTTTTGAATTAGATTTTCTCCCCTCAAAAGAAAACAATATGAAGAGAAGAGAGAGAGAGAGAGAGAGAGAGAGAGAGAGAGAGAGAGCAAGAGAGAGAGGGAGCTAGAGAGAGAGAGAGACAGACAGACAGAGAGAGAGAGAGAGAGAGAGAGACGGGCGCTTGAGCACCCACTGCGATGTTTGAATGAATATAGGCTATATTATTAGAAAACAATTAGAAAACAAAGAAATTCTATGTAAAATCAGATTCTATGTAAAATCAGCAGCAGTGAGCACCGCCATGTAGTAAGAATGGGATGACCTTGGTTTCATAACAACATTTTTGACTATGAGGTCACTACCTTATGCAGGATGACCAGTCCTTCCTGTGTGTGTGGATTGGTGAAGATCCTGAAGGTTCCCTGCCCATCACCATCTAGGAACCTATAGTCCATCTCAGCATTTGGGCCAACATCCAGATCCAGAGCTTTGATCTTAACAACCACAGATGATACCGGTACAGACTCTGGAACACTGATCTGGTAGCTCTCTGTAGGAGACAGGTACATACTGAAGGTCTCAGGGTCAGGTGGTCTGAGGGTCAAGTTGAAGGTCAGACTTACTGCGGTGGAAGCGAGGAGGGTTGTCATTGACGTCCGTCAGTGTCACGGTAACAGAGGTGGTTCCTGACAGACCTCCTATCTGACCAATCATGTCTTTGGCCTGGACCACCACCAGATACTGGTCCCGCACCTCCCGATCGAGGCCAAGTTGAGCCGTACGTACCACACCTGAAGGACAGGTAAGATTCAGGTCAGTCACAAACCACAACAGTCCCCAGTTGGTGTGTTCACAGTCCAACACCTGGACCACAGGTAAACCATACCCATAGGCATATCCATAGGCTATACTGTGTGAGGAGCTAATTAGCAGAGTTTAGAGAGAACCCACACAGGCACAAAGAGAACAAGTAAACTCCATACAGAAAGCCCCCGGTCCTTGCTAAGAGGCATAAACTACTGGCAACAGCAGCTGACAGGTGACGGCAGGTGTACAGGGGGAAAGGTGAGCACCTGTTGTCTTTGTTGTTGTTTATGTTTGTCAGAAAAATCCATTACTGAGGCTCTGTGAGTTGTTCACAGCTGGATCAGAGGCCAGTGGTCATAAATCAGAGATTAGTCAGTGAGTGACACTGTTCCACCTAACAGTTCAGTTCATGGTCACATAATTCTTACTATGCCAGTCATGTGACTAATGCTCAGCCGTTATTACACAAGACTTAAATACACAGAGCATTTAGGGCTTCATGCCTGCACACACACACACACGCAGATTTTAATCAGATTTGTGTGGAGCAGGTGGATGCATTAATTCACCTCATCTCTAAAAACCATGAACATTTCAGAGGGGGGTGGGGTGAAAATATCTGGTTCCAGCTCCTGCATTCAAAGCAAAAGTAGATGTTACATCATGATATCAGTCATTGTATATGTTTGTTCAGGTGAGTTGAGATGTTTTCTCGCCTGTCTTTGGCTCCACAGAGAAGTATGGCTGACCCTGTAGGATGCTGTAAACCAGTTGAGCAGAGTTTCCATAAGTTGGATCATCAGCATCCGTGGCCACCACAGTTAGAACTGACGTACCTGTGGACACAAAGCATGATTCGCCTGAACATAAAAACAACAACAACAAGCTGATAACCCAACCTGAAGTGAAACATGGAAACATTCACAGTAGAACTACAGTGAATGTGTCAGACCTCTGATTTTCACAATAAAAGTCCACCTGAATTGTATCTAGACTACATTTGTATTTTAAGTTTCTCTTCTAACCCCTAACCCAAATTTAATATATTTTTCCATAAATAACTGTTGTATTTCTTAACAAACAAACTTTATTGGCTGAAGGACTTCCTGTCTGTTCAAATTCTTTGTTTTGCTGAGAATCACATAATAAGTAAAATACTCATATTGTCTCACTGAGAATCTGTCAGTCTCTGTGGACCCTTGGACCTGGTCTAGGTTCGGACTCACCTACAGGGGACCTCTCAGGCACTCGGGCGCTGTACGGGCCATCCAGGAACTTGGGCTCATTGTCATTGATGTCTTGGACTTTGATGATGAACTGTGACTCAGGTTCAAGTTGGAGGTCAGTGTTTCTGTCTCGGGCCTGAGCCCTCAGTGTGTAGTACGCCTGCTGTTCCCGGTCCAGCCTCTTGGTGGCATGGATGTCGCCTGTGTTCTCATCGATGGTAAAGACAGACGATGCACCCTCACCGTTCAGGACATACCTCACCTGTCCATCACCTTTATCCAAGTCTGAGTGGAGCTGCAGGAACCAGGGACTAGTTAAACCACCAGAGGAGACCAGCTGATGGACTAGACTAAAACCAGGACCAGGAGCTGGACCAGGACTGTCAGCACAGCTGGTCTGTCTGGCTCAGGGGTTTCAGAGAGGACATATCCTAGCTTGGCACATTTACCTGTCCACAGTTGATGGATGTCAGACGAATGAATGAATAAATATCAATATAATATGGATCAAACAATGATCATTAAACAAACAAACATTCGAGCACAAAACAAGGATAAACAAAGATTAACAAATCACACACAGGTTTCATACCTTCCCCACGTACAGTGGCTCGTCTCCAGTGAACTCCTCCAGGATGAAGAACTGGTTCCACACCCAGCTCCTCTTCCTCCTCCTCCTCCTCCTCTGCCTGGGGACAACAACACCACCTCCTCCTCCTCCTTCTCCTGACATCTTAGGGACCAGGACAGAGTTCATGGTTGCAGCATCACAGACCAACTCCTCCCACAGTAACAGGACAGCCACACTGAGCATGCTCAGGACACAGACACAATCCATCTCGGTGGAGACAGATGTTGTCAAACTGTCCAACGATGAGTCGTCAAACTGTCCAATGATGAGTCGTCAAACTGTCCAATGATGAATCATCAAACTGTCCCACTGTCTGACATGTTTTGTCTGTCATACTCTGTAAACAAACGATAAACACCTGATCCACTTTTATGAAAATAATTTTCCACCTCATCTGAAATAATAAAATGTTCCACTCATTTCGCTCGCTCATTACCCCGCTCACAGGTAACGGTAAACAACAGTTAACGACAGTAGCAACAGTTAATAACAGTAAACAACAGTCCAGCTGCATGTGTTTGATTGACAGCGTCTGCTGTGGAACAAACATGTTAATCTGATTAAACCTCATAAATCTGTTGAAGCTGATAAAATGAATCACATGTAAACAAATTCACATTCTGTTGATCATATAAATCTGATGTAGATCATTATAACTGATTATGTTCAGATGTAATAGATGAGGGGTGGGCAACTCATTCCACAAAGCGCCGCTGTGGCTGCAGGTTTTTGTTCCAACCAAGCAGCAGCACACCTCACCAGACTCAGTTAATCAACTGATCTCAGTCTTTAGACAGTTGATTGGTCAAACTGTTTGCTCTTGGTTGGTTGGAACAAAAACCTGCAGCCACACGGCCCTTTGTGGAATGAGTTGCCCACCCCTGTAACAGATCTAGTCATAATACATAGATTGATAAGTGAGGACAAGCAGTCTTACCATCCAGCAGCTGGTCCCCTGTCCCCTCTGTGCAGGTCCTCTGATTACTAATCAGTAATCACCTCAGATTGACTATTGAATCAAGGATTTAAAAAAAAGAACTGTCTTAGTCTCTCATCTGTCTGTTGCAGAGACTCTGTTCACTGTGACAGAGAGGGGGTGAGGAAGGGGGAGAGTTATTCGGCTTCAGCTCCTCCCCTTGTGTGTGTGTGTGTGCGATGTTTCTTCATCAGTTTCTACTTCAGTTGTTCCTGAAGGTTCCCTGCGGACAGAATTTGAGGCTGTTGCAACATCTGCTCCCCTACCATGCACACACACACACACACACACACACACATTAAACAACAGGTTTGATGTCACATTATAAATGTCAGTGTAAATTAGAGCTGGATAAATAAAACTGACTTGTTAAAGCTCTAATGAATATTGATTGGTGATTTGATGGAAAGTGGTGCTTTTCTGTTAGAATAGATAGATAGATATATAGATAGATAGGTTGCCCCCCACCCCCCTCCTCAAAAGACCTAAGTGTTCCAGACTGTGAAAAACAGCATCAGATGTCTGAGTGTTTGGACCCACACTTGGTCCGGTCAGATCTGGGTCACCTGGTCTGGTCCAGTCCCTTTACAAACATTGATCACTTCAGATTTTATTCTCACAGCCCCACCCTCACTGAGTCCTAGAAGATGCAAACAGATGAGACCAAACAACCTGTTACCTCAGAGATATTCTTTGGGTTTATTTACCTTAATTTCTTTGAAAATCACAAAAACATTCTCCAGATTAAATCTGGTCTGATCTCCTCTGCTTGATTGTTGACAGGGTTAGACAGATCTGGAAAGTAAAACAGATTCTCGTCAATCACATATCGACAGTTTTCTTCCTGGTTGGGTTATTGTGAAAAGATCCACTTCACCCCATCTGATCAAATCTCACCACTTTGATCGGTTCAGTTTATATTATTATCAAATCAAAATCTCTGACTGACTCCTCTGTCTGAAGCTCACGGTCAGGTTTCTGGGATCAAAAATGAGACCTGGATCTTCAGACCTGGTAGATCAGATCCATCTAACATTCAACTGTTGGATGTTGTGACTTGATTGAGTCTGGAGGCGTGCCTCCCCAGGGAGGTGCTCCTGCAACATCCAGCTGGGAAGAGGCCACAGGGCAGACCAGGAGGTGGAGAGCTTATATCTCCAGCCCTGGAACACCTTTAGGTACTACCCCTAACCTTTAGGTGTTCCAGGGCTGGCTCTGGCTCTGACTGAGCCAGGCAAAGGGAAGTCTTGGACTCACTGGTAGATCTGCTGCCCCCGCAACCCGACCTCGGATAAGTGGGTGAAAATGGATGGACGGATGGGCTCTCACATTGTAATTTATTAATCGGGGGGGGGTTAGGTGGAGCGTTAGAGTCAGAGTCTCAGGTGGACTGAACTCTGAGAGCCTGCAGCTGATCTGATCTCAGGTGTTCACAGGAAGTGAATCATCTGCTGCTGGGGGCGAATACACACACACACACACACACACTTTTACTACAGTGGAAGTAAAGGATTAATGTGGGGGGGCTTCACACCGACCTCTTCCTGTTGTTTTCATGTTAAGACACATGAGCTGAAGGAAGAAACAGACTCCATGTTTAAAACTAACGTTTGTCTGTTTTATTTTTAACAAAGTGAATAAAACTTCAACAATCAGATGTAGATAAAAACAGTAAGAAAACATTCTGTTAAAAATATTAACCAATTAATTAAAGTGATTGATCCCTGATTGAGTGAAGTCTGATCCTGAGTCTGCTGGTGACTGATCGCTCACAGACCTCAGGTCTGCTCACTGCTGATGTCATTTCCTGTCAGGACATCTGGGTGTTTGTTTGTTTGTTTACTGCTGATGTTGTGTTGTCTGCGGTCATGATGTCCGTCTGGCTGCGTCTGCGTCTGCAGCTCTGACCGGCTGCAGAGCTGCCCACGGATCCTGCAGCATGGACGGACTGAAGTATTTCTCCACCGGAGAGTCTGATGCTCGAGACTGGAAACACACACACACACGATCAGCCCCACAGCCATAACCACAGAACAACCTAGAACCAACGACTACGAGGTCGCATGCACACATCTAACTACAAATCACACTGTGTTACAGTATAATACTACTTCTATTACAACTACTGTGACACTAACTAGTATCACCACTACGATTACAACTAGTATCACATCTAGTGTCACTACTACTATTACAACTAGTGTCACTGCTGCTATTACAACTAGTGTCACTAACTAGTATCACTACTACTATTACAACTGCTGTCACTAACTAGTATCACTACTACTATTACAACTAGTGTCACTAACTAGTATCACTACTACTATTACAACTGCTGTCACTGCTACTATTACAACTAGTGTCACTAACTCGTATCACTACTACTATTACAACTGGTGTCACTAACTAGTATCACTACTACTACTACAACTGGTGTCACTAACTTGTATCAGTACTACTATTACAACTGGTGTCACTAACTAATGTCACTACTACTATTACAACTAGTGTCACTAACTAGTGTCATTATTACTATTTCAACTGGTGTCACTAACTAGTATCACTACTATGATTACAACTAGTATCACTACTACTATTACAACTAGTATCACTACTACTGTCACAACTAGTGTCACTACTACTATTACAACTGGAGTCACTAAGTAATGTCACTACTACTATTACAACTAGTGTCACTACTACTATTACAACTGGTGTCACTAACTAATGTCACTAATACTATTACAATTAGTATCACTAACTAGTATCACTACTACTATTACAACTGGTGTCACTAACTAGTGTCACTAAAACTATTACAACTAGTGTCACTAACTAGTATCACTACTACGATTACAATTGGTGTCACTAACTAGTATCACTACTACTATTACAACTGGTGTCACTACTACTTTTACAACTAGTGTCACTAACTAGTACGCTACTACTATTACAACTGGTGTCACTAACTAGTATCACTACTACTATAACAACTGGTGTCACTAACTAGTATCGCTACTACTATTACAACTGCTGTCACTAACTAGTATCGCTACTACTATTACAACTGCTGTCACTAACTAGTATCACTACTACTATTACAACTGCTGTCACTAACTAGTATACAACTGGTGTCACTAATACTATTACAACTAGTGTCACTAACTAGTATCACTACTACTATTACAACTGGTGTCACTAACTAGTATACAACTGGTGTCACTAATACTATTACAACTAGTGTCACTAACTAGTATCACTACTACTATAACAACTGGTGTCACTAACTAGTATACAACTGGTGTCACTACTACTATTACAACTAGTGTCACTAACTAGTATCACCACTACTATTACAACTGCTGTCACTAACTAATGTCACTACTACTATTACAACTAGTGTCAATAACTAGTATCACGACTACTATTACAACTGGTGTTACTAACTAGTATCACTACTACTATTACAACTGATGTCACTAACTAATTTCACTGCTACTATTACAACTAGTGTCACTGCTGCTATTATAACTAGTATCACTACTACTATTACAACTGGTGTCATTAAGTGATGACCCAGAGCCACGACCTCCTGACTTCCGGGCTCTTTGTTAGTCTACATCAACAGAAACTGCTGGATCCGTGTTCGAGTCGAATCAGGTACTTTACCTGGAACTTTTGAGTAGAACCGGGACTGAAGGACTGAGGTCGACGGAAACCGTCCCCTCTGCGCCGCATCTGTCCTCCGAAGCCCCGGGACCCGAACCCGGCAGCGGAACCGTCCCTGCATCCTCGGTTGGAACCTGGAGAACAGACCGGGGAACCTGGAGAATAAGCGGGGCAGCCCTGCGGAGAACCTCCACGATAACCCGATCCTCCATACGGGGAGCGAGCTCCGGGAAAACCCCAGCATGGGACCGGAGAGGGAAACCTCCCTGCCGGCCGAGGAGCTCCGGGACTTCGATGAGGTCTGACCGGAGCGCGATACATCTGATCGGCTACAAAAAGAAGGGAGACTCGGAGGCTCGAAAGAGGCTGATGGACAAGACGGGGAAGACACACGGAGGATCACCACCACCAGCACCGCCAAACAACAACAACAACAACACACCGCGACTAAACCGGAACCGGAAGTGCGTTCCTCCTCTCGGCCCTGTAGGCTGCAGCGCCACCCAGCGACCACCAGAGTCCCTGTAGCGGAGGGACCATGGATTAATACATGTCACGCGCACACACTCATTCATCAGTCAATCAGTAAATTACCGGACATCCACACATTAATAAATGAACCCGCTTTTTAAGATTTGTGTTCAACAGGAAAGTTGCAGTTTCTCTATGAGACCAGCAGGAGGCAGAAGAGGAGGAAGAACATTTTTCACAGAGCTCCACCATGTTCTCCATGAGCTGAGCTTTGCCTGCATCTTTTAATGACCCCATCATCATCATCATCATCTTCTTCTTCACCACTGTCATCTTCTTGTGTAGTTGAATGTCACACACACACACTTTGCAACTAATTAAATAAATGACTGTGTTCTTGTTCAGATCATTGAGCAGTGACTGGAATCTGTCAGTGTAAAAGTGTGTGTGTTTGCAGTGTGTAGTTGCTGCTGTGTGCGATTGAAGGAGTGTTCTGCTGAATTCTCCTCCTCCTCCTCCTCCTCCTCCTCCTCCTGATGAAGATGAGTTATCTGTCACTCTGCTTGGTGGGTGTCTGAACAAACTGATTTGCTGCAGAAGCCAAAGCAGAGAGAGAAAAGGAAGTGGCCTCTGTCAGTCCACCACCAGATCATCAAGTCCTCAGACCAGCTGAGTGGTCACCTCAACCTGATGTTCAGTTATTTTTTCAGAGGTTAGAGGTCAAAAGTTAGGGTCAGGAGTTAGGGGCAGTCTGGACTGGTGCAACAGCAGCAGGGTGTGATTGAAGCAGTGGGGGTGAGTGTCTGTGAATAGCAGCAGTTTGTGGTGGAGGTGGTGTCGAGGTTCAGGCCTTCCCTCAGCACGCAGCACTGACGTGTCCTGCAGCCTGCCCACACACACACACACACACACACACACACACACACACACACACACCACAAACCCTTCTCTTTGACTCACGCGACCATCCTCCGCCTCACATCATGTTCCTCTGGATGTCCTCCCTCCTCACAGTCTGTCTGCACATCGACACCATCAAAGCCTCCGTCAGCACTGGCTTCATCACAGACACCTGACCTGTAAAAATAAACCTCCATGGTCTCCACGGTGACGTCACTGGAGACTGAAGTGTCTGGTGCTGCATAAAGGAATATGTTATATACTGTGAAAAGCAACTCTGAAGGGAGGAAGCACTTCTGTGTTTGTGCCAGCAAATACATGATAATAATAACAACAACGAAATAATAATAATAATAATAATAATAATAACAATGATAATAATAACTATTAATATTAATTATTATATTATAATAGCAATTAATAATTATATTTATTATTATTATTTCAGTTCTAATTGCTGTGAAGTGGAAATGAGGTGTATGTGCTTCCCAATTGGCCATGAGGTGGCGCTGTAATGCTCAGTCTCAGCCTCTTAATTGTCAGAGTCCATCATATTCAGCATCTTACTACTTTGATTGATATAAAAAACTTGAAATGAAGACAACATTTTTGGTTTTGAATTTATCAACAGCAAATCTGGAACAAAACATGAAGGCCATCTTCTCAAAGAGCTGGAGTGGGAAGGTGTTGGCAGGTGTTGGCAGGTGTTGAGACCATGACTCCACATCACCACAAACATCAGGTTCCTAAAAACACTGGGCTCAGCTCAGCTGTTGCCATTTGGACAATCCTGGTGCTGGTGACATATTGGGATGTTTACTGTGGTCACTGATGCAACAGTGCACAGTGAGGAGCTTCCATTGGTTCCACTGGTTCCACTGGTTTCACTGCTTCCACTGGTTCCCAGTAAACCTCCTCTCTGTGAATGTTTCTGTCGCTACGGCGGTGAATGAACTCTGACTGTTTGTTCAGTCTCTTCCTGTCTGACTGATTATTGGCCAGTTGCTGTCTCTGTCCTCTGAACACACTGATCTGGTTTCAGTCAGACCTGCAATGAACTCTGGGTGTTTGAAGAGACAACCTGTGGTCAGGTTCATGTCCAGTCACACAGAGACAGATACAGTCCGATGTGAGGACGTCCCTCTGCTCGGACTGAGGACACAGACAGACACTGGATCCCTTGGAGACACTGAGATCAATGCTTGTGTTTTACTCTTTCAATCATGTGCTCATACTGTGTGTTGTGACATCACCTGGATGGGGGACAGGGGGCAGTGTGCTACAGTGTTTGTCCCAGCAGGATTTTGACCAGTTTAGATGAGAAAAAAAACATTTGATTTTCATGTGATTGTCTGTTTGGACGTTTGAAATTCTACATGAGCTTGTCACTGACATGTGATGTCACAGATACCTACTGGGGTCTGTCCCAGCATGCACTGGGTGAGAGGTGGAGTACACCTGGCCTGTCCCCAGCCAATGACAGGTGAAACACACACATATAACTAACAGCTTGATGTGCTCCACATTCATCTCTTGTTTCTTCCATCAGCTTACAGGTTAGCGAACAAACAACATCGCCGTGACAACCAGCTCTGTTCTGCTTCTCTTCTCCAGCAGCCAATCACAAAACAGAAAGGACAGAGCAGGAAGTGGAAGAGCCACTCAGTCCCATCGTACCTGTAAACAAGAGGCAAATGTTGGGTTTCCACATCACTGTTGACCCTCCTAACCCCTGACCTTTAACCCCTGACCCTCTGTGGAGCTTTGACAGCAGAGCTCAGACCTGAACAGAAGGAAATCATTACATCTATAATACGACGTGTTGATTAATCATCAACATGACTCCAACAGTAAAAGTCAGAATGTCTTTAATAATTCATTAAATAATTTATATAAAGTTGCATCAGTTTCTCATAAGTGAAGCAACAACAGACTTTTGAATAATTTAACAACAGTTTCCTCTGGTTCATTAACTCATTGCTCGTTAATATCAGCTCATGCGGTTTGTTAACTCATTAACAAGGCTCGTTAATGTCAGCTGTCTTTGGCTCCTTCTCAGTCTTCTGAAAACTTTCAGGAACATTCTTAACTGTGCAAAATACATTGTATTTATAATAATAATAATAATGATAAGGATAAATTTGGCTCCAGCAGCTGTTTGAACAAATTTCTTTCAAGTATGTCAACATCAGACATTTAGATAGCAGTTGAAGTGGAACAGTAAAACAGTGGAAACAATAGAAAACAGCAGAGACAGGAAATGTTGCATAGTATCCTCTACATGTTCCAATGTGGAACAGAGTCTCTCCCCATCAGAAATACAATGCTTCATCTCTACACATAAATATTGTGTCTTTAGCGGGAGTAGCAGACCCACTGTTGACCTGCAGAGGGCTGGGTTTACGAGCAGCCACACTCCTCCACCACCATGTTCTGGATGTCCTTCTTGATGATCTTCTGCTCCTCATTATAGTAGAGCATGGACATGGCGCGCAGCCTCGTGGGCACACAGCAGGACCTGATATTTTGAAATGGGCCATAACCCCTCATACGGTAATGATTGATGACTGTCGAGTGGAAGGAGAGGGAGGAGCTGCTGAGGCTCGCCATGTGGTTTGGACAGTCACCCTCGCAGTAGTTGGCATGGTAACCTGATGGAGCAATAATCCAGTCATTCCAGCCAATGTCTTTAAAGTTCACGTAAAACTGTCGTTTGCAGCAGACACTTATTTTCCCGTCACAGTCCAGACCTCGTCGGACACGTCGCTGCGTTGCTTCCTCTCGAGTTCGCAGTAGCATCATGAGGAACGGACGATGGGACTGATCTCGACCCGTGGCTTGCTCGCCTTTGGCAGACGTCAGGACCAGTGAGGCTCCGGCCTCGGCACACAGCGGACAAGAAACACGCAGGCTGAGCGAGCTGCCGCCGGCATCCAGCAGGGTCTGAAGGCTGCGAGGAATGGTGAGCGTGTGCCAGCCGCTGCGACGAGTGTCCACCATCTTCTCTGAAATACCCTCCTCCTCATCATTGTCATCATGAAGCTGCAGCAGCCGCAGCATCACTTTGCTCTTTGCTCTATTTCCCTTTGACAATTTCAAGAAGATCCAGACGTTGGCCTGTTCCACAACTGATGAGCCGCCGCCCTCCTTCGAAATGTCAAAGGTCACTGAGTTTGGAGAGTTACCTGCAGTAGAAGGCACAATTAGCACGTTAGCAGCCTTGTGTTCAGGGTTAGGGTTAGGGCTAACCCCACATAATGGTGTGAAAGAAAAAGCAATGGAGTCCCGGACTGTTGTGGTCTCACTTTGACCTTTGACCTCAGTCTCATGCTTTAGATCTGACCCAGGTAGATCTGGATCAAACTGCTGGTTGATGACAGGAAGAAAAAAACTAAACATGATTTCTTTTCTAACCTATAAACAGGCCAGACACCAACCCCGCCCCCATCCCCATCCCCATTTGAATGAATGAACAAACACAATGAACAGTTGAAGCCTGAATGGAGCTGCTGCCTCTAAATATACTCAGAAACTAAAAAAAGAGAAAGCCTGATTTCAGGGAATGTTGTGAACAAGGCCCCTAGTATACACCCCTCCAGCCCCCACTCCCAAACCAACCCCATCATACAGCTGCCACCCCCGAAAACTGTTCTATCCTGTGCTTCCCTCTTTGTGTCCTGTAGCAGAATAATTACTGAGGCCCACATTTGTCTGAATGAGATTATTCACGGCCTGAGATTGCTCGGTATGCCCCCCCCCCATACACACACACTTCCCCACCACCACACTCATTATTGTCCTCTAATTAGGCTGAGGGGCCTTTTACTAAAGGCCTCTGAAAGACAGGACTATTAATAGCCCAGAGCTTTTATGTCCGTTTTGATGCAAGTGACAGGACGAAGCTCAGTCACGTTCACATTCATGATGCAGAGTCTCAGGTAGTTAGAGTAAGTTACAGTTACACTAGCTCATACCTGATCAATACCTCCTCCTTCAACACTAACACTTGTTGTGTTAATATTTGTGTGTGTGTGTGTGTGTGTTCTGACAGACACACTGTGTAAATCTGTACACAGACTTTGAACTTTTGTGGTTTTTGTGAATGGGTTCTCTACTTGTGATGAGTAAACATGAGATAGGATGTGCACCTTTACTGGTTATTTGAAGGTCGGCCCATGTATCTTGTGTCAACAGGGAAGGGTGGGTTGTGAAACTAATTGGTCAAGTTGGGTTAGGGGCAGGTATGATGCTGCATGTCATGGGACCGTGACAAGAGCTGGTCTTGAAAATCAGACTCATGCAGGGCTTTGTTTCATAGTGGAACACTAGAAGCAGCACAAGCAGAAGAAGCAGTAGAATCAGTAAAGTAACAGACTCAGCTGCTGGTCAGTGACTCATCAGACCTTTCTCCAGCACATGGGGACATTTACATGTCTGTGTACCTGTAGCTGTACTCACCTGGCTCTGCAAAGGTGATGATTTCAGATGGTGGTCCAGCTAACATTTGAGCTCCGGGGCCTTGGCCGTCCTCCTGGATCTCCACACTTCCATCTTCGGTCACATGGCCCACGTGTAGCTTCTTGATGGCGTTGAGCAGCGCCGATCGAGGGACTGGCTGCGTCAGGTTGGGCCGGGCACTCAGGTGCAACATGTTGAGAATGTGACGTTTCACTGCTTCCACCATGTCACTTTGTCCTTCCAGTAGAGATGAGTTCCTCCTCTGAGACAGAGAACAGGATGGACAGTCAGAGGATGATGTCCCCTCCTGTAGCTGAGATGCCTCATCAGCCTCAGGAGCTGAAGACACCATGGTGGAGGCACTGATGAAGAGGCCGATCATAACAAAGGAGAAGACAGCAAACAGAGAGGACATGGTGGATTCTGAGTGGTGGTCCTGACAGAGGAAACAAACCAGGGCTCTGGATCCTTCAGATCCAGGTGAGAAATCCTGTCCTCAGTGGATTTCAATAAACACGCAGGGACTGGTCCTCCCTCAGTCTATGATCTGGACTGGATTATTTCAGGGTGCTGCAGGTGTGAGGATCTCTGGTCCTGTGGTTCTGGGTCCTGTAGTTCTGGTCTAGTGGTGCTCTGGCGGTTCTCTGGTTTTTAGGTTCTGGTCCGGATGGTCCGACAGTGACTGACTGTGCAGGGTCACTACTCTCCTCTCCGCTCAGTTACTGTAATTATACCTCTCTGCCTGTTTAATCCCTCCCTCCATCCACAGAGGTATTTCCCTATGAGTCACTCTGTCTCTCTATCTCTCTCTCTCTCTCTCTCTCTCTTTCACACACACACACACACACATACACACAGTGAGTAAAGTCTCAGAATATCTCAGGACTGTTTGTGGTGTTTCCTCCTGAATGAACGTCACGACAGAACAGGAGGAAGGAGAAGGAGGGATGAGGAGGAAGAGAGAGTCCCTGATTCATTCACATCCACACACACACACACAAACTGATGATGACTCAGTGCAGCGTCATAATCACCTCACGTGGAGGAGAAACTCCGTTGGTGTGAAATTAATTTTTAGACTGAAAAAAGAGTTTGTTGTAAACACAGCAGATGGAGCTCAGAATGGACCTCATTCACACACACACACGCACACACGCACACACACACCATGACATCAGCATGCCCTCTGGTGGCGAGGATTGGGTGTTACAGTCTCTGCAATCAGAGTGCTGGGGGGGGGGCTGGGTCCCACCCCCTGGGCTCCAGTGGATTGTTTGATTGGGACACAGGACACAGAGCTAGGGTTAGCTAACCCCTAACCCCGTAACCCCTGCAGGAAACATTTTCATGAGTGTGTGACTCTGGTTTCAGAAAAGGCAGGAGGAGTTTCTGACTCATGGACAAGTTGTGCAGATGAAGCCAATGCCACAGTGTGTGTGTGTGTGTGTGTGGGGGGCTCAGCCCTCAGCACATCTAAAACTCATAGAGCTGGATTCCTTGTTCCTGCAGCAGAGTCAGGTTTGTCTTTTTGTTATTTCCTTTGTTGACCTTTGACCTTAACCCTCAACTTCCCAGACTCATTCACTTTGCCTGTGCATCTCTCATTAGCATGCTATTTGAGAGCTCTTAACCCTAGCCCCCAAGCTCTAACCTCCGACCATTAACCTCTAACCCCTAACTTCTAACCTCTAACATCAGCAATAAAAATTTGTCTGAGGTAAGAGGTAAACATTTTGCTCGTCCTCTTTAAGACTCACCTGAAGCACCAGGTTCCTGTTACCTGACTCTTACCTGGGTGTTATGTGTGTAACAGAGGACAGGAATCTGTTGCTTCCTAAAGAAAACTGAACCCTGTGGAACCCCAAGACATTTGAACCTATTTATGTGATTGTATCAGATGCAGTACTAAGATCACGAGGGACTAACACTCACAGAACAGGGTGAGACATCAGTCTGTAATAGTCAGCCTTGAGTGACTGAGGAACCCAGCCTGATAATAAAGCTGGGTCGATTAAAGGAAAACACCCCACTGGAAGACAAGTTGATGGTGCAGTTGAAGAAATGATTCAAATCAGTGAATAAGTCAAATGTAAAGCAGATACAGTGACTCTGTGGTTGTCAGTCTGCTCACAACACATGTTTTCTACTATGAATAATGAATGAGAGGAGAGTTGTTTGTTTCTTACAAGACTCTTTCCAAATATATTGATTTTCTTCTAACACTTCCTTTTCAGTTTTTTTTAGAGATGTGCTTTGGTATCTCTGAGTTGAAGCACAGAGATGGTCTCCTCTGACTGGGCCTCAAGGCTCATCCTTGGGTCCTCTTTTATTTTCTATTTTTGTTGACGATCTTCCACAAATCTGTTCTGACTGATGCCATGATTTTGTGTTATTATAATTATTGTATGTCATGTAAGTACCTCTGTCTTGAAACACATCAGGTCATTTCACAAACAAGCCCTGAAAATCTTAGTCAGAAAATCACGACAGTATCATCACTGTGAAATACTTAACAAATATAAAATGCTTAGCTTTGATGATTTAATGTTTTATTCTGATGTCCATTTAGTGTACAAAATAATCCATAATGTTGCTCCTCCCCTCATTGAAAACTTTGTCAAACTGCGTTCTGAACACACTATCAGAGCCTCA
Source organism: Caranx ignobilis (assembly GCA_021432705.1). Lineage (NCBI taxonomy): Eukaryota > Metazoa > Chordata > Actinopteri > Carangiformes > Carangidae > Caranx > Caranx ignobilis. Next base: position 29,994 of record MU270005.1, on the reverse strand, counting down.
AGATCTGTCTCAAGTGGACACTGTAAAAACCCTAAGCGTAGTTCTGCCTTTGCTCAATCTGCTTTTTCTTTTAAAGCTGTCAAATCATGGAAAAATCTCCCAACCAATCTGAAACTTTGCACAGACTTCACTGGTTTTCCCGTGAAGTCAAAAAATGTATCCTAAGGAATCAGTCCTGTCAGCATTAATCTTAAACCGAAATTATTTTTAACTTTGTATGAAGTACTTTAATAACTGTATGTTCCTATTTCCATCTGTTATGAAATATGTTTTGTACCTGGATGTTTGTGACATGTGAGTGGGTCTGTATATGCACATGTGTATGTATGTTTGTTTTGTTTAGTATGTTGACAATTTTTACCTTTGATTGTTCTTACTCACCTGCCCAGGGACTACGGATGGAAAGCAGCTAGCAAGCTAAATCCGGTACAAAGCATCTCCTCACATTTTGAGACTAATGTTATTTTGTACATTGTCCCTGATACAAATAAACTTATTCAACTAAACTAAAGACTGTCAAATTAATCTCTATGCCAATAATACCGTAATTTCCTCTTGTAAACCTGAAATTTCACAAATTCAGTTCAAAAATGTTTTTCATCCAACAAGCTTCTCCTGAATAAGAAAAAATCTTACAGCATGCTCTTTAGTACTTGGTCTGATTTACTATTTAAACACTTGTCCTTAAATTTTCTTGATGGAGCACCACTAGAAAAAGTCGATGAATTTAAATTCTTGGGCCTCTGGCTTGACTCTCAATTATCTTTTCAACCCCACATTGATTCAATTACAAAGAAAATCTACTGTCGTTTGAAATTACTGTATTTTTCCATTGATTGTTTTACACTAGTCCGGAAAAGAATTATAACATAATTAATATTTCCCATTCTTGACTACGGAGATATTATTTATCAGAACACCACAAACAACACAAACACAAACTTACATGAAATGTCGGTTCATTACACCTGTTGTGAACTTGTGGATTATTATTAATTGATATATTGATAACGTGTGAATCGATGCCGGTGTGATTCCTGCAGTTTGATCATTAATCACTTCCTGTTATTCAGTGAAAACGTGAACACAAAAATAAAGTGTGTATAATCTGCTCCGCCTCCAGAGACACAGATTACCTGCCGAGACACTAAAAATATCCGGAGTTGACAAGACGTGACGTCATCGGCACACTTACTGACGTTAGTAAGACGTAGTGTGAGTTATGACGTTAACACATATACGTTTATTCATCTGATGAAATCAACATTAAACAACGCGTTTAATTAAAACCAAAGAAAACCGGACTGAAGCGATCTATCAGCTGACTGTCGCTTTAAGGCCCGCCCTCTCCACGTACACACACACACACACACACACACACACACCCTCCCCCAGTCAGCCGCTCTCTCTCTTTCTCGCTGTTAATCCGCCTCGCGCGCTGTCTCTCCGCAGTCATCATGGCGGAAATCAAAACGGGAATCTTCGCTAAAAACGTCCAGAAACGGCTCAACAGGGCGCAGGAGAAGGTATGAGCTGAGGAGGAGGGTGAGGATGAAGGGTAGAGAACGGCTAGAGCGGAACGGGCTGATGTATAGCGGGTCGGAGGCTGCAGGCCTGTGCAGCGTCTCCCTCTGAATTCACGTCTCATTTGTGTTAGATTATCAGAAATTGAGATAATGACGTCATGATACATCCGATAACATCAGCTCAATAATAGATAACGGACGGACACCGTTTAGATTGATCGTAGTTTAATACTGATCGGAACAGCTTGTGGTGACGTCATATGTGTAGTAGAAAACGTCACAAATGGATCTTATATTCTAGGTAATTGACGGTGAAGTATTTTCATGTTCCAAGGTCAGCGGTAGTGCTGCTTGGTGTGTGTGTGTGTGTGTGTGTGTGTGTGTGCGCGCGCGTGCGCGTGCGCGTGCGATGTCATTGCTATGTAAGATAAGCTATTCTCCCAGAATCTCTCTTATATCATTTTACCCAGTAAATCAAATCAGGCTTGAAATTATTAAGTGATTAAATAAACACTCTGGGAACTGTCCGTGGTGCTGAAACGGGTCCGGGCTGTAACAGTGGGAACTGTCCGTGGTGCTGAAACGAGTCCCGGCTGTAACAGTGGGAACTGTCCGTGGTGCTGAAATCATACACCAAGTTGTTTGTTTCTACAGAAGGAGCCCGTTGTCCCCAGATGAGACTGTGTCTCTCTGTTTGAACAGATCTGTGACATCACACACAGAGGAGTTCTTCCTTCCTGTTAAACATCTTATCCATTTGTTTAATTCCTGTCTTTGTTAACAAAGTAAACACCAAAGCTGTCAGGTCCATCATTACATGATACTAATAAGTTTTTAAACATCAGTAAGTGAAGTTATTTTACCTTTTACTCAGTCACATGTGTTGATGTTGTCATGGCAACAGAATTTGTGTCATGTTTTTCTTAGGTGCTGCAGAAGCTGGGAAAAGCAGATGAGACCAAAGATGAACAGTTTGAACAAGTGGTAATCAACTTCAGGAGACAGGAGGTGAGAAGCACCTCTGTGTGTGTGTGTGTGTGCATGTGTGTGCGTGTTGGACCTCTTCAACAGGAAGCAATGTTACTGCTTCTGAGTTTTGCTTTGTTTTTTCAAAAATTTTATTGGATTTTTCAAGAAAAATTAGCAGCTCGACATAAAGAGACAATACAAGAGAAACAAGTACAGTGATGGTAACAAAAAACAAAAAGGAAACAAAAACATTTGCAGTTGCATAAAATGAAAAGATTAGCACATTATGAAGGGCTACAGGATATATAGTTGTAGAGGTCCATTACATCTGGGGTGCCTTAAAAAAAAGAAGAGGGGAATTAAAGCCTGGTTCTAATATAAACCATGGTGTGTTTGCTTTAACATAACTACGAATCTGGAAGAATTTGAAAAGGTGTGATTGTGGTAAGTTAAACTTCCTCTGTAATTGTAAAAAGGTAGGGAATGTTTTATCTATGAATAGAGATGTCATATTGATTATGCCATTATATTTCCATATGTCAAAAGAATCATCCATAACAGACAGTGAGAAAAGGTAGCTTGGATAGATAGGAGTGAGCAGAGAACCACTATGCCAACCATGCTGTTTCCTTACAGCAGACCATATTTTCAGAGATGGGGTTACAATGGAGTTATTCTTAACATAGTGCAATGATAAAGGCAATGGGAAAAAACAAGAAGTTGTCAAACCACAGGAATTATGTTCCATTTGTTCGCAAATAGGATTCTCGTCCTGTTTATAAAACTGAACCCAAAATGAGAGAGCACGAATATTACACGACCAATATTAAAAGTGAAAATGAAGTAGTCCCATCCCTCCACCTGGTTTTGGCTGTTCTACATAAGCTTTCCTAATTCTGGGTCTTCTTGTTCCATATGAAATTAAAAATAATTTTGTCAAGGGTCATGAAAAAAGACTTTTGTATTACTATAGGAAAAGTTTGAAATAAAAACTGAAATTTTGGAAGGATGTTCATTTTTATTGGGGAATTTTGGTTCTACCTGCCAGGTTGATAGGGAGATGGGACCAACCTTCCAGATCATGAATGCATTCAAATAGCGGCTTAAAGTTTGCAGCAAACAGACCAGCCATACTCCTTGTCACCACCACACCCAAGTATCTAAAAGAATTTCTCTTTATTTTGAATGGGAAGTAAGAATATGAGAGGCTCTGTGTGGACTTATTAATTGGGAAAAGCTCACTCTTAGAATAATTTAGCTTATAACCAGAAATCTGACCATATTCATTTAAAATAGACGTGATGTTTGGAATAGATTTGTGGGGTTTTGTTACATATAAAAGCAAGTTGTCTGCATACAAAGACAGTCTATTTTCAATCCCTCCACTGCTTCTGGTTTAAATGATATTCAGTTCACTCAGCCACAGAATCCAACTCAAACAGGAAACATCACATTTGGGTTCCAGTTCCTACCTCAGACCAGAACCAGGACTTGAACACCAATTATTTACTCAACCAGTGTACTCTCTCTGTCTCTCTCTCTCTCAGTCTGAAGGCTCTCGGCTGCAGCGGGAGATGAGGGCTTACATGTCAGCTATTAAAGGTGATGTGCTCTCTTATATAAAATGTCACACATCATAAACACATGAAAAGACTTTATTCATCTGTGAACTACATCCAAATATCAGTGTCCATCACTTCTTTCACGGTTCCTCGGGTTCTTATCAGGTTGGTGGGTCCAACATCTTGGAGAATCCTCCTGGTTCTCCAAATAGTTTTCTATGACTGTGTTTTGTCTTTATGCACAAATAATTTGGACCAATCAGCTGACTCCTCCTGATGATGATAATTCATTTAGCATAGAGATTATTTTCTAAATGAGAATATTTAAGATGTTTTCCTCCTCTGTGACATCATCAACCAGCAGACTTTGTCTCTGGCCCTACAGGGATGCAGCAGGCCTCCATCAACCTGACCCAGTCTCTGCATGAAGTCTATGAACCTGACTGGCACGGAAAAGATGATGTCATGACCATTGGAAAGGTTAGATGACACAAACAGGTTTCCAGTTGATGGTTAGAGTGACTTCATCACCTGCAGGGGTGTGGTCAGGTACAGTGACAGGTAAAGCTGTGCAGACCTGTTGCTGTGATGACATGAGTTGTGTTTTTCGCAGGATTGTGATGCACTGTGGGAAGACTTCCATAACAAACTGGTGGACTCGACGCTGCTGAACCTGGATGCATACCTGCAACAGTTCCCAGACCTCAAGGTAATAAACTCTTTGTTTTTTACTAAACAAACCAGACACACTGACACAGTTCAAAAAGTGAAACTGTGACGTTTCAGACTCGTGTTGCCAAGAGGAGCCGCAAACTCATCGACTTTGACAGCGCTCGTCATCATGTCGAAACTCTGCAGGCATCTGGGATGAAGAATGACCGCAAGATGATGAAGGTGAGTCCATGGGCTTGTGATCATGAGGGACACATTAGAGGTCAAAGGCAGCATGAAACACTTGCTCAGGTCACATATAAAGTGAAAGGTGTTTCTGTCCACAGGCAGAAGATGAGCTGAAAAAGGCTCAGAGAGTGTTTGATGAGCTCAATGTGGGTCTGCAGGATGAACTTCCAACTCTCTGGGACAGGTGAGCCACTTCACAGGGGATGGTTACATCGCAGCTCTGTGAATCGCCGGCAGTGCAAACACTACAGGCAGCTGTGACCTCTCTTCGCCTGTCATTGTCTCCAGTGAAGTTTTAATACTACAGAATCACCAACAACAAAAGTCTTTGTCTGTGCAGCCGCGTCGGATTCTATATCAGCACCTACAAGAGTGTGACGAGTCTAGAGGCAAAGTTCCACCGCGAGATCTCCCTGGTGAGTGGGTTCCCACAAGGTGGGCGTGGGCGTATGGCTGGGCTTCTCTGGATGATTCTCTGAAACAGAAAAATAACTTGCACTGAACTCACCTGTCCAGGTGTGCAGACAGTTGTATGAAGTGATGACCAAACTGGCTGAGCAGCACTCTGACAAAATGTTCACAATCCAAGGAGCTCCGAGGTGAGTGCAAATATTGACTCTCCAACCCTACCTGACACCGGGCAGGCAATCAGAGGAATCCTGTTGTCTGTTCCCTTTCCAGTGACTCAGGACCGCTGAGACTTGCAAGAACCCCGTCTCCACCGGAGGACGAGAGTCCACCTGAGAGTCCAGATACCAGCTCCAATCACATGCTCCGCCCTGTCTCACCTGGACCACCAAGGCCCAAATCCCCCACACAGGTAGGTCTGTTTCAACAAGTCCAGACTCATCATAGGTAGAAGCTTGATCTTATAGATTTGGACAACATGGAATATGTTTTTCCTCTATCTAGATGCTAGAATAGTGATGGTTGATGTCAGTGATCAATATCAGTAGAATTATCAATTGACAGTTTGGTCTGTATGTAAATATATGCAGTGAAGAATTGATTGAGCAGAATTGGACATTTAAACTTTCTGTGACTTTTTTTTTTTTTTGCTGCACTTTTGTCTGTTACTTGGTGAGTGGACATGTAACATCAGTATTGTGTCCTGTGTCTGTTACTGTGTCAGTTGATTCAGTACCTAACACCAGTGTTGTGCTGTAGATACCTGAAGGTAGAAAAGAGCCATAGAATGTTTGGACATGTTTGTCGGCGCATTTGGACAAATATGTGTATGAATGAACATTTGTGCGTGTGTGACTGAATGTGTGTCTGATGTCCAATGGTTACCAGTCTCCTCTGGAACAGACTCATCCAGCAGCTTCACAGCACTGTGAACTAAAAAGGCTGCATGTTTCAGAGTGGTGGACATCATGGGCTCTGTTGTCCCATGATGGAACACTGCACAATACTCAGCTACCATAGAGTGGGTTGAGGCTGTGTTGATACCATATTGATAAGTATCCCCTCATCAATATGTTGTCATGCCTCCGTCCACATCATGTTGGGCTGATGTAGTGATCTCTGTAGTTTTACCCAGAGTCATGAGACTAGCTTTCAACTGTGTCCACTGCAGGGACCATGTCCCTTCTGTACAGTGAACAGAAGGGACATATCAGAGTAGAGCAGTGATTTACCGACACAGCTGCAACTCACTGTAATATGAAGCCAAAGCCCAGAAATTGTAGATTTATCTCTTTTATTGATCAACTTGCCCATTTCCTTAGAAACTACAATGATCAGGTGATCATTTAACTGTGAATATTTGGCAGCAATAATCCAAATGAATTAAACAATATGTCCTGTGAATGTGTGTCTGCGCTGATTAGCTGACTGTGATTGGCTACGTAGTCAATGCTTACTTGTGCGTGTGTGTCCTGATATCCTTGTTTAATGGTTTAGTTTTCAATGAGCACTGCCCTCACCCCCTTCAACCTCACCCTCCCACCTTTACCCTGATGGTGTCACCACTGCATCCAGACAGAGCAGTGATTAGTATGACAGAAACCTCAAACCCAAACTTGCTTATTCCTGAATCAAAAGTCAAAAGGGAAGTGAACTACAGCTGCTAAAAAAAAGAAACATCCAATCACATGTTAACACTTGTGATGATGTTGAACTGGACTGACAGTTCACAGAGCACCCAGTGGCTCCTTTATAAAAATGTCTAAAAGTTTTGTTGTGTGTGTATCATCCACTCATTACTGGATAGTCTCATGTTTCACATAAATCAGTACTGCTTGCTCAGATGGTCATTGTTTCTTCTTCTCTGCCAGTTTAAAAAGGGACCACCAGTGCCTCCACCACCAAAGGTCACACCCACCAAGGAAGTGGTGGAGGAGCAGATTATCGACCTGTTTGGAGGAGAGTTTTTACCAGCGCCTTCACCATCACAGGTCTGTGGGGTCCACACTCCTTCTCTGTTCATTTCTGATGTGCACACTGTGTTGATTCAGCTGTTCACCCTTGTCTGATTGTCCACAGCCCAATGAACGACCTGGAGAGTCTCTTCTTGACATGGACTTTGATGCTTTTCAACCAGATGAAAGTGTCTCACCAATACCACAGGTCAGCACCACCACCACCACCACCACCTGAACAAGCTGCTCCAGCTCAGTGCTGTGGAAGGTCATTGTGACCAGAGGAGCCAGGAACATGACAGAGACCGATTGGTTTTTCAGTCTAACCTAACACTAACGCTAACCTGATCACAGAAGCTGAACTGATAACTGATGTGTTGATCAGTGTGTGATCAGTAACAACGTGCTGTGCCTCTTTCAGACGGCGATTCCCTGGGACATGTGGTCGGTGAGTATAGTCTCTGTTGAAATTTAGTTCAGTTTATTGTTGAAAATAAAACATTTCATTTTTGTGTCTTTTTATCTTGAAAGGGAAACACAGAAACAGCTCAGCCTGTAAGTACCCCCCCCCCACACACACACACCATCACCACCCTTCATCTGTCTCTGTTGTCTCTGTCACTGATCAAGCCAGATTCATTATCTAAATGATGATTTTCACTGCTGTCAATTACTCATACACTTCATATGACCTTTCACCTTGTTTAGCTGATATTTCCACTTTACCATCAAACAAATATATGGTGTGGGAATTGGGGATGAGGGGGGTCAGGATTGGTTGGGGTGGGGGGTGGGGTGCTAAGTTAAACTCTTAACTCCCTGCTGTTTCCCAGCAGGCTGCAGATGCCGGCTTCACCGCTGACTGGTCCGCAGACTTTGGTTCAGTGCCAGCAAATGGAGATGCCCCTACAGGAGAGGAGCCCCCTGGGGCCCCTGCAGTAGTTCTGGAGGGTGCTCAGGATGGGGAACAGGGGGGGTCTCAGGGCTGGCCCCAGGCAGATGGCTGGGAGCCAGATGGAGATACGGCTGCACCTCATCAGGACAGTGAGGCAGCCCCAGCAGCTGAAGAAGAGGTTAGCGAGTGGGATTGTCAAACTAACCCCACCCTTCCCCCTACTGCAGCCAATGATGAAACAGGTCAGGCAGGGTCAGGGGGGTTTCAGCAGGACAGGGATATCGCAGGACGTCCACCCCAGGACTCATATTCACCAATGAACGAGGTGAACAGATTGAGGACAACACAGAGGACAGAAGAGACAAGTGGTCCAGGTCCCCAGATGGTTCTGGGTCTGAATATGAGACGGCAGAGGAGTGGGGTGATGGAGGTGCAGGGGGGGGGTGGGCAAGTGCAGATGATGAACTTTCATATGAAGATCGCCCAGTGAGCACTTCAGAGGGGCAGGGCAGTGAAGCTGGTGTTGTATCAGGTGTGTGTGATTCGGTTCAGGGAGGGGGTGCATTTGATTCTGATCCCACAGCTGAAACACAAGCCAGGGGTGCATTTGATTCTGATCCTTTTGCTGAAACAGAAGTGGGAGGTGTGTTTGATTCTGATCCCTTTGCTGAAACACAGGGAGGGGGTGCGTTTGATTCTGATCCCTTTGCTAAAACACAGGCAGGGGGGACATTTGATTCTGATCTCACTGCTGAAACACAGGCAGGGAGTGCGTTTGATTCTGATGCCACTGCTGAAACGCAGGGAGGGGGTGCGTTTGATTCTGATCCCTTTGCTGAAACCCAGGGAGGGGGTGCGTTTGATTCTGATCCCTTTGCTAAAACACAGGCAGGGGGGATGTTTGATTCTGATCTCACTGCTGAAACACAGGCAGGGGATGCGTTTGATTCTGATGCCACTGCTGAAACACAGGGAGGGGGTGCGTTTGATTCTGATCCCTTTGCTAAAACACAGGCAGGGGGGACATTTGATTCTGATCTCAATGCTGAAACACAGGCAGGGGGTGCCTTTGATTCTGATCCCTTTGCTGAAACACAGGGAGGGGGTATGTTTGATTCTGATCCCTTTGCTGAAACACAGGGAGGGGGTACTTGTAATTTTGATCCCTTTGCTGAAACACAGGGAGGGGGTACTTTTGATTTTGATCCCTTTGCTGAAACACAGGGAGGGGGTACGTTTGATTCTGATCCCTTTGCTGAAACACTGCCAGCAGAGAGGGGGTGTGGATTTGCTGACACTCTGAACTCAGAAGTGTCTGAGGGTTTAGGAGATGGGTTTAGTGTGACTGGGGTTGGGAGTGAGGTGGATGCAGACCCTTTTGCCAACAGTTTTCCAGCAGCCACTTCGGGGACTGAGGGTCTTGCCCTCAGCACCACGCCCTGGCAGGAAGTTAGCAACAGTTCTGGTGTTGCTCAACAACACTGTGCAACCACCTGTGGAACCACAGCGGACGTAAACATTCCCAGAATTCACAAAGAACCAGAAAGCTCAGACATGTCCGAAGACGAAGCGGCAAACCGGAGATTTGGAAACTTGTACCAAGAGCTAGAAACAGAACAGGAAGAGGTATGGGACGTCCTCCCTCCTCCATTATGGTAGATTAGCAGAGAGTAGAAATCAAGCAGAAACTTTCCTGTCTTCCCACAGACTCTCACAGTGAAGTAGTCCCCTAACACCTGGATCCCAGCCTGAGCCCGCCCCCCCCCCCCCCACCCACCCTTCACTCTGTACCATTGTACTTTTTGTTTGCTCATGTTGAATGTTTGTGACTCTAACCTGTGTCTTTCCATTTATTCAGGTGACTAATGCATTCAACGGATTCTCACAGGTATGTATATATATTTATGTATATTCGCAATAAGTGGCACATTTTCAATCTCTTCCAAATGAACTTTAAGAGGGACAATCAAGTGTTTCATAATCTTATCAGCCTCGGAGTGTGCAAATACATTTACTTAATATAAATGTTTGTTTAATAATATTACAACTGTCTGAAACAAGCACAAATCCTGCCCAGAATATTCTCCAGAACAACAGCTGTGGTGATTGGCTGGACAGTTGTCCATGAGTCTCTGTTGTAAATTATGCAGCGTGGTCTGCTTTCGGTGGAGGGGTGCGGCTCTGGGACAGCATGCCCCATATGGGGGGGTTGAGTACCAAACACATTTCCTGGTACTCATTGGAGTAACTCACTAAAAAAGTTATGTGGACCCTGTATAAATATATGTACCCATACATTATTTATTCATATATATATATGTGAGACAAACTAATTCCATGTGTCTGCTGTTAAATGGTGTAGCTGTTAACTCTGCAATACAAAGAAAATGTTTGGTTTAGTCGCAAATACAAAGAGTGAATTGTCACAATTCACCCCATAGTCTGGGCTAGTTGTAACACACTCTGGGCTGAGATGGAACACCATTAAATTTAAATAAATATTATGACAAAAACTTGATATTGAAAACTTTTTATTCAACACTTAAATTACCTCATAAAGTAATAGGTGTGTGTTTGTCTCAAGTATGTGAGTTACTGTCAGCCATAGTCTGAACCTGACCTCAACCCTTTCAAGACCTAGGAATGCAGTATTTCAGAGAAAACCTAAATATAATTAAAATTTTGCTTGTATTGGGTTGTAACATTTTTCATTGTTGTTACAACTAATCAGACCCTTGTAACCATGAATTAGCTTACTTTACAGTTAACAACTAAAACATCAGCAGCAACAACTTGCACGAAAGATATTGACATAGACCCACAATAAACTTGATTTGAGTTTGATGAGTTTAACTACAAAGCAGCAACTGATATTACGAAAATAAATGAAGTAAAAAAACATACTTTAATGCCTCAAAATTAGTTTTTTTCCTTCCAAAAGTGTGTGCCTGCCTGCCACAGGCTGATACTTCTTCACTTATGGAAATATGACTAAACTGAGCTCATAAAGAATGAATCAGTTGATTCTTAACTTAATCCAGTGGTACAACTGACACCCATATTACAACCATCCCTGGTTTCCCCTATATTTACCAGATTTTGCTTTGTATGTGCAGCTGTTCTGAGTGGCCCAAGTCATATTTAGGTGACTGTCTCTTCACCAGCCCTAACTGTTTCTTAATGTTCTGTGTGTTTCTGTCTTCTGTTTCTCAGCTCTCTTCTTCATCCTCTAACTCTTCTTCTCTGTTTTTCTCAAGGATTCTTCTGCCCCATCATTTTTTGCTGATTTTGATAAAATGGTGAGTTTTTATGTTTATAATTATCAATATTTAGGGGAGCTCATGTGTTGAATGATATCTTTGTCTATTTGACTGACAGCTCTATGGGGTTATGATCACCCTAAGCCTAACACTCACATGTGACATATGCTGATTACTCTGCAAAATACTTGAATCTTTAATCTAAACTGACTTTAGCACTTATGAATGTTATATGAGGAGGACGAGTGTTTGTGCTTGGTTTATTTAGTGCAGATGAAGGTCTATTAGTGAACTTTGAAAAAGTGAAAAAGTCGCTACAAGTGACTTTTTCACAACATCAGTGGCTTCATTCCCTCTGTTGATCAACATCTTTCAATGCAAAAGAACGAAGGGAACCAATCAGCTGAGGTTCCTGGAGCCCCCAAGACACAGGCAGCTGTCATGACAGAACCTGCTGAAGGACAAGATGAATCAGCGCCCCCCCCAGCTGAAGACAAGCCTGTAGCCCTCATAGTTGAAGAAGAAGAACCTGCAGCGTCCCCAGCTGAAAATGAAGCCGTGACCATCCCTGCTGAAGGAGAGGTCGATGAGCATCCAGCTCCACCTGCTGATGAAGAAGATTCAGCAGAAGATTTGAGCGGCCTGAAGGAGGAAAAACCAGCTGTCAGTAAAACACTACTGCTGTTTGTGACATCATCATAGTCATCATCATCATTATCATCATCTTTATCATTTCATCATCATCATCATCATTATCATCTCAGTATCATCATCATCATTATCATCACCCAAAGTCTCATAATAACATCAGCATCATCACTGTTTTTGGTCTAATTACCAGAATCATCATCATCATCATCATCATCATGGTCACTGTGTGTTCCTCAGTCAGTGTATTGATTGTATTAATTGTTTTAAATCGTGCACTTTGTAGTGTTTTTGAAACAACGATGACAGGGATGCTCTATTAAACCTACAGCACCTCTCTAAGGACTAATCATCACCTTGACCTTAACCCTTTAAAACCGACTGCTGTCGCCGGCGACAGAAAGGGACATGAAAATTTCAAAGTACTGTAACTCCTCGACTGTTTGCGCGATCGACGTAATTCCACTGGATTCTGAAAGCAGAGAAGCGGAGCTTTGCGGTGATATGTGGCACATTATGGTAGTGACAGAGCTCCGCTTCGGAAATGGTCGAGGAGTTACGGTACTTTGAAATTTTCATGTCCCTTTCTGTCGCTGGCGACAGCAGTTGGTTTTAAAGGTTTAAACAGTTCCTTCAAGTACAAGCTGACTTTACTGCTATGGTGTGTTCATGGTAGCTGTGTTAGCATAGACCGAAATGTTGACCCCATAAACAGCTTAAATGTGAGTGCAAGAGTAAGTTATGATTTTGTAGTGAATTTGTCTGGGGATCTGCTCAGAATTCCACTCTTTTAAGGAGAATGTGCATGTTGATTAAGCCTTGATAACTGTGTTAGGAGGGACATTTGTGTTTGTGTACTATATCTGTGCAGAGAAACTTCTGGCCTAAATGTGATTTTTCTCTACCAAGTCAACAGTTGGATCTCCGAGCTCTGAGAGGCCAGAACTTGGTGACGTACGTAAATCATCAGATGTTTTGTTACTTTTGCATTTTTGGTTCAGTTTTTTGTCAAGTGTGATAATTCAATAATGTGAACACTTGAACTTTACATTTTCACAACACACAGTACAATACAAAACATCAATAGTTCTACATCTAGTCAGTTGTTGAATTTGTTTGATGTCTTTCCTATCAACTATCACTATAATTAATTTGTGTTTGTTCATGTTTTGTAGCCCTGTCTTGTGAGTTTTATTGTGGAGTCACACAACACTCATGTAGTCAATATCTTTAGAAAATGGCTGCTACAAAAAAAACAGCAGCCCAACCGAATGTGTGCATTGAAGACACATTAATCAGCTTGATTGTTTATGAATTCAGATGTTTTTGTCCCATAGATTTATTTCTGCTGAAAGACATTGCAAGGTCATTAATGGTGGTCCATGCTGCTTGTACCCTGCAGGAGAAAATGCCAATCCCCTCCGTAGTGATTGAACCCGCGTCCAGTAATGAAGGTGATGATGATCGCGATGCTGATATCATCTCCCCCACGGCCATAGGTGACAATGGTGTTACAGCTTCAAACCAGACTGTTAAACATATGAGTGCATCTGGTGGCATTTCAGGACTCCCTGATGACTTTCTCTATAAGGTAGGACTTCCTCGACATGCTAGCAAACTGCTAACTTTTACAGTACTTGCACTTTGTATGGGTTTTGATATGAGTGATGAACATGCTTAGTTTTTTGTTGGCAAAGGTAGTCATGGCATTTTTATTTCCATAGGTGGAAACAATGCATGACTTTGAAGCTGCAAATTCAGATGAGCTTGAGCTGAAGAGAGGCGATGTGGTGTTGGTAATTCCAACTGCCTCAGTAGAGGATCAGGTGAGCAGAGCAGTGATGTGCTTAAGTTCAGTCATTTTCATTTCAGTCCAGTAACTTTTTTGTAAAGAGGGAATATCTGACAGTGAATAAGGGTTCTAATGGTGCTTGTGTTTGCTGTCAATGCAGGATGCTGGGTGGCTTACTGGGATCAAGGAGAGTGACTGGTTAACCCTTGGATCTGGTGCTCAAAAAGGACTTTTCCCAGAAAACTTTACCCAGCGTTTGGATTAAGAGGCCGATATATAGCAGATAAAGAAAAATGAAATGCAGTCCAGTCAGCATGTAGCCCGTCCCCACCCCCTTGAGACTCCTGCAGCTGTATGCTGGGCAACACAAGGCTTTTGGTAGAAACAACTCTACCAAAAGTCTACCAAGGTCAACTCATGGTGATTAATTGTAGTACTACTCCCAACAGAAGTGCAAATTATTAAGCATGTTATAGTAGAGTCACCCTTTTCTTGAACTGAGAGATGTTTTTTGAGCAGAGAAATGTGAAGTATGGTTAATTTTGAATGTTGAAATCTACACTTACACCTACAAAAGCAGGAAATTCTGGAGAAAGCGTAATGAACATTAGGAGAAAATGAAACTTTTTTGGACCAAGTGTGTCGTACTGATTTTGTTGCTCTGCTGTGAATTTTACCAAAATCTGTAGTGCTGTGATCTAATTTAATGTTTTTGAGTGTGTCATGAAACTTTGAGTTAAGTCATGTCATTGCTGTTACCTTTGAACTACTGTTGGTGTACTTCTGTATAATGGTTGAGTGTGTGGTGAAATGTCTTTGGCATATATGGCAATTAATTAAGTTATTGAAAAGTGTTGTTGTGTTTTCGCCAAAAGAACAGTGTAATTTATTCTACGAGCTCTGGCCAACAGCCAGTGCACATCCAGCATGAAATTCTCAGATTGTTTCTTGAATTTAGTGTATTGAAATACATTAAATCACAGAATCTCTCCAGAATCTATTTAGAGATCATTGTATATCTGTGTAAGACATGTCTTTTAAGAATTAAAATAGCAAAAACTTAACCAACAACAACACAGATTAACATTATCACCTATTTAAGTGGAAGTGTACAATCACAGGGAAGGTAAAAACAAAACCAATATGCAATTTACATTGTTGGATTATTTTAGGTCTCAATGTCACTTTATCTCATAGTGAAGTTGAACTTCAAAGTGGATATGTTGTGATGTACATCTGATAAACAGTCCTTTGTCATGATTAATAAATGAGACATGATAATGTAAGAGTGGCATGTTCAGATCCCTCAAAAATATATGGGTTTGGTCTTGTTTTGGAATGGATGCAACCTTTAGCTCCAGTTATAAGCCAAAATGTTTTCCTATTCCAAGGGAACACGACTCATCCAATGTGAAAATTTGGCTGTTGAGGTCAAAAGGGGTCCTCCAGGAAGTATTCAGGAGCATGTTTGAGGTCATTTGGAGTGGATAGGTTTCAGGTCATTTAGAGTGGATAGGTATAGGGGGTTTTCACGTCAATCAGATGCCCATCTAATTTGTCTCACTTTGAAATTGGTTATATCTCGGGAACTGAAGGTTGCACAGACACAAACTTGGTGTCTAGGTGTTCCTCGTGGCCAAAAAAGGGGGGGTAGACACCAGTTTGAAGTCCCTGGGACCTTCTGTTCTCATGATATTCAGGGCTGGACCCTGGCTATGGAAAGGGTTAGGTTAGGAGATTTTTCTATAACCAGGACCAGCTAAGTGCACTCACCCAGATGAGGGCACCGGAAGGCCCCCACTGGCCACACCATAAAAATTGTTTTTAACCCTAACCCTAAGTTGGTGGATTTTCCAAAAATTAGACTTCTTACCTTTTTAACCAACCTTAACGCTACATTTTGGCTCCTATTAGCCTTCTTCAGGCGGGCTGATTAATTTAAGAGAGCCTAGCCCAACTTGGCTTCAGGTCTCTCTGTCCCCAGGCCTTTACCTTGTCCCTTCCCTTTTCTTTTCCTTTTCTCCTTTGTTCCTACCCCACCTTACTTCCATCCCTTTTGATATCTTTTAGTTCTATATTAGTATTTTTAAGTCATTTACCTTAATTTAGGTTTTTCTTTTTGTCATGTTATGTTTCTTAATTAAGGTTAAGGGAGTTTTGCCACCAAAGAACCCCTTTGGAATGTGAGTTTAAAAGTTAAATAACTTTTTATAGGAAGGTCATAGAGACTTGAAACCTTACTGCACCCCCCCCCCCGTTTCCGAGGTTGGGCTTTCCAATGACGTCTTCTGTTTGTCTGTCCGAGCTTCTGGTCTGGAGATACGCCTGTTTTTTTGGGCACCAAGAGTGTGTATCTCAGCAAAGGAAGGTTGCAGAGGTGATACACATATGGGCGTGTTCAACATGGTCGGGTTATGGCAGATGGACATTGGTTCCAAGTCTCTAGGCCGTACTGTTCTCGCAATATTTGGTGTTAAAGTTTTCCCATAGGAAATACATTGGGGCGATAAAATGTGAAAAATTGACCAAGTGCCACGGGCCAAAGATAGGTTGTGGGACCTATTTAGGAGCGCGAATTGGACCATTTGGAGTCGATAGGTACCTATAAAAAATGTTGCTTTTTTGTGCCCCTTATATGTAATTTGGCTGAAAAATGAGTGCCACAGGCCAAAGATAGGTTGTGGGACCTATTTAGGAGTACTTTTCAGACCATTTGGAGAGGATTGGAGGTACTTTTATTGTAAGTAATTTTGGTGTTTTTTCTGTCAACTAGGTGGCGCCATGGAGTGTCAGCAAGCAGCAGACAATCCAGCAAGGAGAAGGGAGTGGTTAAGTTTAGTAAAAAGGCAGGTCCAGCTGTGGGGGTTAGGTGAAGTGAGTATGTGCTCAGAGTCTCCCCCATGTTGACCAATGTTAGGGTTAATTCTTCATCTCATATATCATCACTGAATTGTTAGAGATAAAACCTCACTTTAACTACTGATTAGTTACTTAGAAGATAACTTCACACATATATACTCCATTTTATATTATCTTCACACATATAAACTCCATTTTATATTTTGTTACTTAGATAACTTTACACATGTAATCCATTTTATATTTTGATAAGTTTTAGATGATTCACTATTTATACACCACTGATGATTACTAGTGATGTTTTTTTTTATTAACCCTACTTATGAAAGACTCACTTCCTCAATAAGTTACCTCTAAGCACTCTTTTTTCTATGATAAAGAAGACACTCTCTCTCTCTCTCTACAATAAATACCTCTGAAAAATCTACTACTTTAGAGATCTATTAATCTGTGTGTGTTACTGAATAAATAAACAATGATGATTTTGAAGTAATGCTAAATATTGATATTGTGTTGTAGTGATCTGATAATAATGAGAGGGAATCAAGCAGTAGTCCCGTGGTATGAAGAACTAATACATGTGAGGGACAGGTCAGATCACTAGAATCCCTCAAATGATTAACACTGGCTTAGTTAAAGAGTCTTTTTTGCACTCATCTTGAACTCTGTGATGTTATCTCTCTGCACGTAGCATGAACACTACGCCATTGTGTGAACTTGTGATTTACTGAGCTATGGGAGGGGAGGTTGGGAGGACATCTTATGAAAACAACCTGAGTAAAAGTAGCAAAGGGGGAACATCTCAAGGTGTACGAAGAGCATTGTCGAAGTCAGAGAGACATAGAGACGGAATTAGTATTTCCAAATGAAGCATGTAATTATGCAGAATAGGGAGGTCTCTTTTCAGGGTGCTGTCCCTTGTGATTGGATAAACCAAGTGCCAAGAGTGTGCACCAACGAAGGGAGAGCTAAGTCTAAACCACAGCTCCTCCCCACCTGTTTAGCCAATGGATGCTAATCACACACACATACAGCAAAAATATATTATGCATTTGTAAAAGAATTTTTCATCCTTTTCTGGAATGGTGGTAACTGCTTGCAGACTGTGATTTCCTGAACAGAGAAGATCCTTGTACAAGATTCTTTTTAATGATCCAATTTAAATAAATAGTTAACCGGAATGTCATAGTTTGTACTCTCTCAAATTAATGAACATGCCTTGACACCAATGAAAACATGGTTTGTGTAGGAGGCAGAGGCAAGGTACTGGCCAGTATATGTTAGCCCCATCTCCCACTTGTTCTCACGACCCTAACCCTTAACCCTAACCCTAAACCCTAACCCACCCCTAACCATAACCCTCCTGGGTCCGGGAATGGCTGGAAGGAGTGTGCTATGGTTGTGCCACGCCATAGGCGTGGCGCAACCCGAATTTCCCCTAACCTAACACTAACCTAACCCTAACCCTAACCCTAACCCCCTAACCCTAACCCTAACCCCTAACCCTAACCCTAACCCTAATTTATGCCCAAACCCAAAATTTGAATCCCTAATCTAAATTTTGATGACTAACCTAACCCCAATTTGACTTTTACACTAAACATAACCCCTCTAATCAATACCTAAACCTAAAATTTGGATCTACTTCTAAGCCCCGCCCAATTTGATTCCCACCCATTTAAGCCCAAATTTGACCCTGGTAATATTCTAACCCTAATCCAATTATCTAACCCAAATTTAAAGCCCACTAATCCAAACCCGATCTCGTGCCCGCTGGAACCTACCTAAACCTAACTAACCCGACTCTAATTAAAAAGTAACCCAAACATTTTAGCCAGGAAAAGGCAAGCTATAGAAGCAAAATAAGTAAGGGAACATAGAGGAAGGAAAGGGAAAGTGAAGGAAAGGACCAGTGCCACATGGCCTAACGAGGCTAAGGAGAAGGAGAGGAAAAGGAAAGCCAAAGAAGAGGAGAGGAGAAGTTGGAGAAAGGGAAAGAATAGAACCAGGAGATGAAGGAAAGTGAAGAAAGGAGGTGAAGAAAGAGAGGGTGAAGCTTAGAAAGGACACCTACAAAGAACAGACAGACAGGGGACAACAACACAAAACACAAAGGACAAAGGACACACAGGACAGACATTGGACAACAACACGGACTAAAGTCAAATTAGACGACATATAACACAAACACTAATTGGACAAGACAACATGGATCAGACAACATGGGACAACACAGAAGAGACGGATACAAGGACAGACATACAACAACAACACAGAACAAAGTCAAACTGGACTACACAAAAACACAAATAACAACCGGACAGGATATAAAAACACAAACAACAATTGGACAAGACAAAAGGATTTGGACGACACAAACAATACAGGGGGACGGACAGGACAAAACAACAGGACAAATACTAACAGGACAACAAAAAGGACACATGGAACAGACAATAAAAACAATACACGTGGACTAGGTTTAGTTATAAAAACAACTTTATTTGCAAAAACTCAAAACACAGTTTATACCAAAGTAATACACAGACATAAGAAAACAGAACACCAAAGACAGAAATAGGGACAGAGGTAGGGAAGGAGAAAAAGGGAAAGAGGAAGGAGTCAGAAGGAAAACACAACCAGAAAGATCAGCACGCCTGATGAAGGCCCAGTATGGCCGAAACGTTGCGCAACGCTGATCTAAAGTTAAAGGCCTTTGGTCTAATTTTTTGCAAACCCACCACCTTATATGGTGGTGGAAAAACTTAAACTAATTAATGTTTAATTAAAAACTAATTTTTTAAGTTAAACTAAAAAGCTAATCTAAGTTGAACTAAAACTAATACAATTGAAACTAAAACTAATTTAAGTCGAACTAAAACTAATTTAAGTTTGTGGAGCTAGGGGGGCTCTGGCCTCAACCCCTTTGGAGGACCGTGCATCTCCTCCCCCTGGGCCTAGCCCAGAGGGGACGGCTCAACCCAAATTCCTAACCCTAACCCTAATTTAGCCTAAACCTAACCCTAACCCTAGGATCACCATCACCCTTAGGGTTAGGCGGAGGGTTAGCCCGTCCCCTCCACTGGGGAACGGGGGGGGTTAGGATTAGAAACTGAACCAGGACAGGGCGAAGGGTTAGGGTTAGGGGGTTAGGGGTAGGGTTAGGGTTAGGGGGTTAGGAAAGATAAACCGATCCCCCCTTCCTAGGAAGAGGGTAGGT